>PVJS01043685.1:0-16969 GCA_004027185.1 Glis glis | reverse complement strand
AGGGAGGGAGGGAGGGAGGGAGGGAGGGAAGGAAGGAAGGAAGGAAGGAAGGAAGGAAGGAAGGAAGGAAGGAAGGACTGTAGGTTGCTGAGAGTCTCACTACATTACTGAGGCTGTTCTCAAACCTGCGATCATCCAGTCTCAGCTTCCCAAGTACTGGGATTACAGGCGTGCGCTACCATGCCAGGCTTTTAAGGACCTTTTGTACTATGTATTGATGGATAATGCTGAACTCAAGAGACCACAGCAGTGCAACCTGAGTTATACATTTTCTCTGCAAGGCACATCATGGCCTTGTACTTAGCACAATGGAATTGTGCTGCAGCACTATAACTGGGAACCATATTAAATGTCAAAATCATCAACAAAGTACTTGGATGGCTGAGGCTGAGACAGGAGGACCACAGGTTCATGGCCAGCCTCAGCAATTTAGTGAGGCCCTCTGCAAATTAGTGAGATCCTGTTTCAAGATAAAAAATAAAATAAGAGCCAGGCGTGGTGGCACATGCTTGTAATCCCAGAACTTGGGAGGTTGAGACAGGAGGATTGCAGGTTTGAGACCAGACTCAGCAACTTAACAAGACCATGTTTCAATCAAGCTGGGGGTGTAGTTCAGAGGTAGAATGCCCCTGGGTTCAATCCTCAGTACGTACCACAAAAGTAATAAAATAAAATAGGGCAGGAGGTGTAGCTCAGAGGTAAAATGACTCTGGGTTCAATCCTCAGTAACACACACACTAACACACACACACTATATAATATACCATATATACCATATAATATACCATATATATGGTATATTAACATGTAATAGGATTGTTACTATATTTTAAGATTCTTAGTTAAATTCTAATATAGTAGCCATGAGTAGTTGTGCAAACTTGTAATCCCACTAAGGTTCGTGGCCAGCCTCAGCAACTTAGTGAGACCCTGTTTCAAAATAAAATAATAAAATTGGACTGGAGATGTAGCTTGGAAATAGAATGCCCCTGTGCTCTGTCCCCAGTACCACCAAAAAAAAATCTAAAATAGTAAATATAGCCAGGCATGGTGGCATATGCTTATAATCCCAGTACTTTGGAGGCTGAGACAGGTGTATCGCAGGTTCGCGGCCAGCTACTTAGTGAGGCCCTCCACAACTTAGTGAGACCCTGTTTCAAAAATAAAGAATACAAAATAGGGCTGGGGACATAGCTCAGAGGTAGAATACCCCTGGGTTCAATCCCCAGTACCGCAAAAATAAATAAATAAATAATGAATAAATAAATAAAATAGTAAATATCAATAGCTATAACCCAAATGTAAATGGAAGGCTTTTGGAGAGTCCTCTATTTTAGATTTAAATGAGTTCTGAGAGCCAGGCGTGGTGGTGTACGCTTGTAATCCTAGCACATGGGAAGCTAAGACAGGAGGATCGTAGGTTTGAAGCCACCTTCAGCAACTCAATGAGGCTCTCAGCAACTTAGCAAGATGCTATTTCCAAATAAAAAATAAAATAGGTCTGGGGATGTGGCCCAAAGGTAGAAGGCCCCTGCATTCCACCCCCAGTACCACAAAAAAAAAAAAGAGTTCTGAGATAGAAAGCTTGAGATTTGTTGTTCTAATCAATGGCATTGTACATAACCATCAAAATGGATAATAATAGCCAGGCCAGTACTTGGGAGGCTGAGACAGGAGGATTGCAGGTTCAAAGCCAGCCTCAGCAATTTAGCGAGGCTCTCAGCAACCTAATGAGACCCTGTTTCCAAATAAGATATAAAATCAGGCTGAGAGTGTAGCTTGGAAGTAGAATGCCTCTGGGTTCAATCCCCCAGTACCAAAAAAAAAAAAAGCATAATGCATAATAATGACGATTATGCAGCAACACTAAAAACTATTTAGGATAAAATTTTGAAGAGTGAACCTGGTGTGGTGGCGCATGTTTGTAATACCAGTACTTGGGAGGCTGAAACAGAAGGATCACAGGTTCATGGCCAGCCTCAGCTACTTATACAGGTCCTCCACAACTTAGTGAGACCCTGTTTCAAATTAAAACATAAAAATAGGGCTGGGGTGTAGCTCAGAGGTAGGATGCCCCTGAGTCCAATCCTCAGTACCACACACACACAAAAAATTTAGGTCTAGAGGTATACCATGGAGGTAGAATGCCCCTGGGTTTAATCCCCAGTACCAAGAAAAGTAAAAAAAAAGGGTTAGGTATGCTGGGTGTGGTGGCACAGGCTTATAATCCCAGTACTTGGGAGGCTGAGACCGAGGATCACAGGTTCAAAGCCAGCCTCGGAGCTGGGCATGGTGGTGCATGATTGTAATCCCAGTACTTCAAAGGCTGAGACAGGAGGATCCGGGTTCACAGCCAGCCTCAGCTACTTACTGAGGCCTTCTGCAACTTAGTGAGACCCTGTTTCAAAATAAAGAATATAAAATAGGACTGGGGGTGTAGCTCAGAGGTAGAATGCCCCTGGGTTCAATCCCCAGTACCGCAAAAAAAAAAAAAGGAATAAAAAATAGGGCTGGAGGTGTAGCTTGGAGGTAAAATGCCCCTGGATTCAATCCCTGGTACTGAAAAAAAAAAAAAAAAGTCAGCCTCCGAAATTTACTTGGCAACCTAGTAAGACCCTGTTTCAAAATAAAGAATAAGAAATAGGGCTGGGGGTATAGCTCAGAGGTAAAAATGCCTCTGGGTTCAATATCCAGTACCATGGCGGGGGGGGGGTGTGCAGGGCTGAGGGTATATCTCAGGGGCAAAATGCCCCTGGGTTCAATCCCCAGTAGTGTACACACACACACACACACACACACACACACATACAAATACCATTTTCAGTGCCGGGCGTGGTGGCGCACACTTGTAATCCCAGTACTTTGGGAGGCGGAGACCGGAGGATCTGGGTTTGCGGCCAGCCTCAGCTCTCTCTCGGTCTCTCTCTCTCTCTCTCTCTCTCTCTCTCCTTAGCGGGGCCCTCCGCAACTTCGTGAGACCCGGTTTCAAAATAAAGTATAAAAAATAGGGCTGGGGGCGTAGCGCGGAGGTAGAACGGCCCTGGGTTCAATCCCCAATACCGCAAAAAAAAAAACAAAAACCAAATACCATTTTCATTTTTTATAGCCTCCATATTCATATGCATGTTTTTCTATGTACTTTTGGTTATAATCTTGTATCCTGTTCCCCCACCCTTCAGAAATTTTGGGGTTTTTTTTTTGGTACTGGGGATTGAACCCAGGGGCATTCTACCTCCAAGACCCTGTTTCAAAATAAAGAATAAAAAAAATAGGGCTGGGGGTGTAGCCTGGAGGTAGAATGCCCCTGGGTTCAATCCCCGGTACTACCCCATCCCCTGAAAAAAGACAACTATGGGACTTTTTTTCCTCTCTATTCTCCATATTTCCTGTGAAGTTGTTAACATAGTATTCACCAAAAAAAGAAAACTGTGACTAAAATATGTAGCCATTTATTAGATCTCTCAAAGTTCTTAGCACACCCAGGATCATGATTTTATCATTCTTACAATCAACAACAAATACCTATTGAGTATTTAAAAGTAAAAGCTGCTAGTAAATAAGGTTCAAACCCTAATCCCTCCTCCTCTTCCTGTCCTATAGTGTAAGGGCAGGACACAGAGAAGAGAGGACAGGACACTTCCACCAACATGAAGGAGTGACAGTAGTGGGACACAGGTATAAAGGCACAAAGAGAAGTTGAGAAAGAAACAGTGAGAACGATGTTCTCACTGAGCCGGGTGTGGTGGCGCACCCCTGTAAGCCCACTACTTGGGAAGCTGAGGATCCCAGGTTCAAGGACAGCCTCAGCATGTAGTGAAACTCTCATGAACCTAGTGAAACCCTGTTTCAAAATAAAAATAAAAAATAGGGCTGGCGGTGTAGCTCAGAAATAGGATGCCCCCAGGTTCAATCCCTGGCACTGCAAAAATCAAAATCAAAACACAAAAATATAAAATAAACCAGGCATGGTAGTGCACAAAAAATAATGTAAAATAAGGCTGGAGGGTATAGCTCTGAGGTAGAATGCCCCAGGTTCGATCCCTAGTGCCACACACACACAGGCACACATGCAAGAAGACTCCAGTCAGTGGAACAATGCCTCCCAACTTTCTTCATTCAAATCATTGTCCACAGGAAGCAGACTATTGTAGGGCACACTGAAGCAAATAACAGGCTATTTGTTGACAGAATGACTGGCCCATCCCCCTGCTCCAGCAGTCCCAGGCCTGACGGGCTATGGCCATCGATGCCATGGCATTCCTATCACACGGAGTTGGCCCATCTATCAGGAGGGCCTGGCACTGGGAGAACATTTCTTTTAAAAACTTCCTTCAAGTGGGGCATTGTGGTGCATGCTTGTAATTCCAGTACTTGAGAGGCTGAGACAGGAGGATCACAGGTTCACGACCAGCCTCAGCTACTTAGTGAGGCCCTCCGCAACTTAGTGAGACCCTGTTTCAAAATAAAGAATAAGGCCAGGCCTGGTGGCGCACGCTTGTAATCCCAGTACTTGGGAGGCAGAGACAGGAGGATTCAGGTTCACGGCCAGCCTCAGTTACTTAGTGAGGCCCTTCGCAACTTAGTGAGACCCTGTTTCAAAATACAGTATAAAAAATAGGGCCGGGGGTGTAGCTCAGAAGTAAAACGCCCCTGGGTTCAATCCCTGGTACCGCAAAAAAAAAAAACAAAGAATAAAAAATAGGGCTGGGGGTGTAGCTCAGAGATAGAATGCCCCTGGGCTCAATCCCTAGTTCCACAAAAATAAATAAATAAATAAGTGCTTCCTTCAATAATAATAATATAATCATTTGACAAATATGTATGAAATCTATAGTAGGTGCCAAGTACTGTGCTGTGTACTGCCATCTACCTTTCAGACTAAATCAGGAGACAAGCCAATTCCAGTAAAATGTGAATGGGGCCTGTAAGGAGAGTATCGGGATCTTTAATGAGCCCTAGTGCTGGAGGAAGGAGTCTGTCAACAAGTAATCCCCAGAAGTGATCCCTACACAGAAGGGTGAAGTGGACAGCAGGTGCAAAGACCCAAATGCAAGGAACCGTGTCACAGCAGCAAAACAGTCTCTGCACCACACAAGAAGGTGACGAGGGAGTTAGTGTCATGGTTCTGGTGGATGTGCTTTTGATAAGGAACACTACTGAGCAGAAAGCCACTATCACAAAAGCTCGAACACATGCGCCTTCCTGCACCACGACCCATCAAGCACGGGCTACGAGCACACTCAAAGAGAGAGAAGGAAACCCGCAGGAATAAATCTATAAATGTAGACAACGCTACTGCTCTGCAAGTACCATGCCCATAAACACCTAAGTGAAGACATGAAGTTCAAGACAATTTTTATTGTTCTACTGAAAAAGAACAAAACACTGCTCATTTTTTAAAGTAAAGATTATTCACTAGATATAATATTTACAACATTTACAGTAACCGGAAAGCGAAAGGGTTACCATATCATTAGTGCATTTCATGTTCTTTTAAAGGTTTAATTGTGATAGAAATAATCCCAAATATGTATCTTTCTCTTCCTCTTTCTCCCACATGGTAATGAACAGAACAAGTGCTACAAAGAAATAAACAGGATTCCTACTTACCTCTCTGCCTGTGAGGATGTGTCGGGCCAGTTTCACCTTCGCAAAGTTGCCCTTGCCGATGGTTTTCAGCAGTCTGTAGTTTCCGATGTGAGGCTGCTCATCGGCACAGGAGGCTATGGAGTTCCGACACCGCGCTCCAGAGCGGCCAGTGCGGGAGGGAACTTCTTGCCGCCCATCTCCGTGTGAGGTGTGCTACAATCAACACACACAAAGACCAGATGAGCGAACAGGCAGTGCTGGCCAAGGGTACAGAGCTCCTAGCTGAGAAACCGAACAGCACTGTGCTTATTCTAATGCTAAAGTATCTAGCACTTCAATGGAATTTAACCACATGATATAATTTTATGAGAAAAGCAAGAGAATGCTAAAAGAAAAATATAAAGTGCTATAGGTCAATTGGGTGTCCCAAAAGGTATTAGATAATGGACAGTCCCTGATGTATGATTTTTCAGTCCCTAATTTATCATGGGGGGGGGGTTACTGGGGATTGAACTCAAGGGCATTCCACCTTCGAGCTATATCCCTAGACCCCCCCCCCGTTTTTGTGGTACCGGGGATCGAACCCAGGGGCGTTCTACCTCCGCGCTACACCCCCGGCCCTATTTTTTATACTTTATTTTGAAATCAGGTCTCACAAAGTTGCAGAGGGCCTCACTAAGTAGCTGAGGCTGGCCATGAACCCGGATCCTCCGGTCTCCGCCTCCCAAGTACTGAAATTACAAGCGTGCGCCACCACGTCCGGCTCCCCAGCCCTTTTTTATCTTTTACTTTGAAACAGGGTCTCACTAGGTTGCTAAGAGTTTTGCTAAATTGCTGAGGCTGGCCTTGAACCTGCGATCCTCTACTCCCAGCCTCCCAAGTACTGGGATTACAGGTGTGTGCCACCCCGCCTGGCTGATTTATGATTTTTCAGTCGCATGATGATACCAAATGATACACATTCAGTAGACACTGTACTTCCCAGGGTAGTGATACTCAGTTGAACACTCTCACCAAAGCACTCCCCAGTCAATCATACAATTATGAGAGTAAACAACTGAGAGTCAACAATGCACTATGTTGTCAGCAATTTTGGATACAGGTATTCAATAAAGTACACAAGATATTCAACACTTTATTATAAAATATGCTAATAGATGGTTTTGCCAAACTATAGGCTAATTTAAGTTTTTTAGCACATTTTTTAATACTAATAAGCCGTATTAAGAAGGTTAGGAGTATTAAGTACATTATTGACTTAACGACATTTTCAACTTAAAATGAGTGTTAGCCAGGTGTGGTGGCACACTCCTATAATACCAGTACTTGGGAGGCTGAGACAGGAGGATTGCAGGTTTGTGGCCAGCCTCAGCAAATAGTGAGACTCTCATTAACCTAGGAGAGCCTGTTTCCAAACAAAACAAACAAACAAACAAAAAATAGGGCTAGGGGTGTAGCTCGGACGTAGAATGGCCCTGGGCTCAATCCCCAGTGCCACAGAAAAAGAAAAAGAGAAAGAGAAAGAGAAAAAGAAAAAGAAAAAGAAAAAAAGAAAAAGGCCGGGCGTGGTGGCGCATGCTTGTAATCCCAGTACTTTGGGAGGTGGAGACCGGAGGATCCGGGTTTGTGGCCAGCCTCAGCTCGCACATGCTCTCTCTCTCTCTCTCTCTCCCTGTCTCTCTCTCTCTCCCTCTCTCTCTCTCTACTTAGTGAGGCCCTCCGCAACTTCGTGAGACCTGGTAAGTATAAAAAAAAATAGGGCCGGGGGTGTAGCGAGGAGGTAGAACACCCCTGCGTTCAATACCCAGTACCGCAAAAAAAAAAAAAAAAAGAAAAAGGAAAAGGAAAAGGAAAAGGAAAAGAAAAAGAAAAAGACGACTTTGCCCAAGTCAGGTGTGGTAGCACATGTCCATAATTCCAGTACATGGGAGGCTGAGACACAAGGATTGCAGATTCAAGGCCAGCCTCAGCAATTTTAGGGAGACCTTGTTTCAAAATAAAGAATACAATAGGGCTGGGGGACAGGTGGGTATGGCTCAGACTTAGAATGCCCTGGGATTCAATCTCCAGTACCACAAAAACAAAACAAAAAACTTTGTCCGTATTTAAAAGAACAGATTATAAACCATTGTATAATCAGAAGACACATATTAAAATAGTCCTTAGATATTATTTTACCCCAATAAAATATGGCCCCCAAATTGTTTTGACCTCACATATATGGGGTAGAGAACCAACCTGAAATTTGAGAGGCCTCCTAAAAATGAGAAGTGTATCCCACATGAGAGAAATCAGATTTATATGATTAAAACAAGTTTACAACTTTTCTTTCCTTCAGAACAGAACTTGGTCTCTTCCCTAAAACAGAAGATGCACACCCACACATACATTCTAATCCTTAAATTAACAGCCACCTCAACACATGGGCAGGTTTTTCAAATGTAAAATAATCTACAAAGCCAAACTGTGACAATAATTGGCCCTCTTCCAAGTATTTTGTGCTTCAGAGATATTCAGAAAATCAAATTTCACTTTTGAAATCAGTTAGGCAATTATTTTGGTCACTACAGAAACAAGGACTTGATAAGATTGAACAATTTATGATTTTTAAAACTCTTATTAGCAACCTAGGGTTAGAATGGAATTTCCTTGATTTGATAAAAATCACAGACCAAAAAGACCTTCAACAACTATTACACTAAATGGAAAAATTTTATAATTGTTTCTTTTAAGAAACAAGACAAGCTGGGTGTGGTGGCGCATGCTTGTAATCCCAGTACTTGAGAGGCTGAGACAGGAGGATTGCAGGTTTGTGGCCAGCCTCAGCTACTTACTGAGGCACTCTGTAACTTAGTGAGACCCTGTTTCAAAATAAAGAATAAAAAATAGGACTAGGGGTGTAGGTCGGAGGTAGAATGCTCCTAAATTCAATCCCCAGTACTGCCAAAAAAAAAAAAAAAAAGAAGCTGGGCGTGGTGCGCATGCTTGTAATCCTAGTACTTGGGAGGCTAAGACAGGAGGATGACGGGTTCAAGGACAGCCTCAGCAAGTAGTGAGACTCTCATCAACCTAGTGAGACCCTGTTTCAAAATAAAATTAAAAAATAGGGCTGGGGTGTAGCTCGGAGGTAGAATGCCTTTGGATTCAACCCCCAGCATCACCAAAAATAAAAAGAAACAAGACAGAAGCCAGGCATGGTGGTGTATGCCTGTAATCCCGCTACTTAGAAGGCTGAGACAGGAAGACTGCAGGTTCGTGACCAGCCTCAGCAATGTAGGAAGACTTCTCAGCAACCTAGTGAGACCCTATTTCAAAACAAAAACATAAAAAAGACTGGGGTATAGCTCAAAAGTAGAATGCCCCTGGGTTCAATCCACAATACCTCAAAAAATAAAAATAAAAAATAAAAGGAGAGAGAAACAAGACAGAGCTGCCCATTATCACTACAGGTGGGGCATCTCTAAAACGTCAAAATCTAGTAAGGGCCGGGCATGGTGGCGCACGTTTGTAATCCCAGTACTTTGGGAGGCGGAGACCGGAGGATCCGTGTTCGCGGCCAGCCTCAGCTCTCGCTCTCTCTCTCTCCCTGTCTCTCTCTCTCTCTCTCTCTCTCTCTCTCTCTCTCTCTCTCCTTAGTGAGGCCCTCCGCAACTTCGTGAGACCCGGTTTCAAAATAAAGCATAAAAAAATAGGGCCGGGGGCGTAGCGCAGAGGTAGAACGCCCCTGCGTTCAATCCCCGGTACCGCAAAAAAAAAAAAAAAATCTTGTAAGGGACACTCATGAAGTTTCAGATTTCTGAGCCAAACCTGCACGTGGGGCACTAACAAGGGGAATAAATGGTAACAAAAACAAGGGGCAATCCCTAACCCATGATACAAGGAAAAACAGGTTAAATATATTTTTTCAACCCAATAAATCCCCATATATTTCAACACACAATATATAGATTAGAATTTTATATATGTATTTTAAAATACTGCCTTTGAAATATGGTATATATTTCATACTTACAGAACATTGTAATTCAGACTGGCCACATTTCAAGTGCTTAGTAACCACATGTGACCAGTGGTTACTGTGTTGGATAATGCAGCTCTAAGCACTCAAAGAACATGATCACATTTAGGTGAGATGAAGAAAATAAGGTGTCCTAGAAGTGAAGAGATGGAGTCTTGGAATGACAAGTAGTAGAGTTCCAATGGGAGAGGAGAGTCATTTCAGGACAAGCACCAGCACAACAAAAGACAAGAAATCAGGGGAGCAACAGGGCCAAGACTTTCCTGGCACACCTCTACCATGAGCCAAATTTACCACCGTCTCAAGAAGCCTGTCAATCAATCTCACTGTATTATTTATAACAATCAATAGAGCTGGATGTGGTGGCATATGCCTGTAATCCCAGTACTCTGGAAGATGACACAGGAGGTTCGTAGGTTCCAGAACAGCCTCAGCTACCTAACCAGACCCTGGTTTTTTGTTTGTTTTGTGTGTGTGTGGTACTGAGGATTGAACTCAGGGGCATTCTACCTCTGAGCTACAACCCCAGCCCTATTTTATTTTTATTTTGAAACAGGTTCTCACTAGGTTGATGAGAGTCTCACTATTTGCTGAGGCTGTCCTTGAACCTGCGATCCTCCTATCTCCAGCCTCCCAAGTACTGGGATTACAGACGTGTGCCACCATGCATGGCTCAAGACCCTGTTTTAAAACAAAATTTGAAGTCAGGCGTGGTGGTACATGCCTGTAATCCCAGTACTTGGGAGGCTGAGATGGGAGGATCACAGGTTCAAGGAGAGCCCTCAGCAAGTAGTGAGACTCTCACCAACCTAGAGACCCTGTTTCTGTTTTCTTTTTTTTTTTTTTTTTTTTTTTTGGTGGTACTGGGGATGGAACCCAGGGGCCTTCCACCTCCAGGCTACACCTCCAGACCTATTTTATTTTTTATTTAGAAACAGGGTCTCGCTAAGTTGCTGAGAGCCTCACTAAAGTTGCTGAGGCTGGCTTCAAACCTGCAATCCTCCTGTCTCAACCTCCGAAAGTACTTGGATTACATACAAGCATGCACCACCACACCCGGATGAAACCCTGTTTCAAAATAAAATTAAATAGGGCTGGGGGTGTACCTCAGAGGAAGAATGCCCCTGGGTTCAATCCCCAGTACCACACAAAAATAAAATAAAACAAAAATTTAAAAAAAGGGCTGAGGGTATAGCTTACAGATAGAATGCCCTTGGGTTCAATTCCCAGTATCACACACAAAAGCAATCAATAGGAAAATTCTAAAGAAATGTATTGGTATATATAAATATCTAAGCCATTACTATGGTTAGATATGGAATGTCCCCTGAAGAACTCGTTTATTAATGTTTAAAAGTTGATAAAATTAAGTCATGATGGATAAAATTAAGTCATGATGGTTGTAATCTCATCCGTAGATAAATCCATTGTGGTGGGTTTACTGGGTGATGGTAACCTGGGCGGGGAGGGTGTGGCTGGAGGAGGTGGATCCCTGGGGGTGTGGCCTTGGGGACTATATTCTGTTCCTCCTCCCCTTGCTGGCTCTCTCTGGCTTCTGGCTTCCCAATGTCAGAGCAGAGCCCTTATTCTCTCCCTCTCTCTGCTTCTCACCACTAGGACCTGAGCTCCACATCCCTGACCTCACAAAGACCAAACTCTGGAATCTCCAAAAACTGTGAGCAAATAAATCTTTCTTCCTCTAAATTGTGTGGTCAGGTGTTCTGGATTATGGCAGTTAGAATGCTAACCAAGACAGCTCATGGCCACATTTAGTTCCTCTCTCTCCCCAACTTATTTAAAATGACAGTATAAAGCCAGGTGCAGTGGCCAATGCCTGTTAACCCCACTACTTGGGAGGCCAAGACAGGAGGATTAAAGGTCGGAGGCCAATACATAGTAATTTAGCAAGACCATTATTCAAAATAAAAAGGGTTAGGTGTGTAGCTTAGAGGCAGAATGAGTTCGATTCTGACAAACACAAAAAATAAATAAATAAAAATTAAAAGGGCTGTGGGTAGCCAGGCATGGTGGGTGCACACCTGTAATCTCAGTATTTGGGAAGCTGACATAGGAGGATCACAGGTTCGAGGACAGCCTCAGCAACTTAGCAAGATCCTGTTTCCAAATAAAGAATAAAAAGGGCAGGGGGTGTAGCTCAGAAGTACAATGCCCCTGGGTTCAATCCCCAGTGGCCCCCCCAACTTTTTTCTTAAAAAAACAGAACCGAGGCTGGGCGTGGTGGCGCACGCTTGGTAATCCCAGTACTTGGGAGGCAGAGACCGGAGGATCCAGGTTCGCGGCCAGCTTCAGCTACTTAGTGAGGCCCTCTACAACTTCATGAGACCCGGTTTCAAAATAAAGTATAAAAAATAGGGCCAGGGGTGTAGCTCGGAGGTAAAACACCCCTGGGTTCAATCCCTGGTACCGCAAAAAAAAAAACAACTGAGGGTGTAGTTTAGAGGCAGAATGCCCCTGAGTTCCATCTCTAATAAAAAAAAAAAATTAAGGCATAAGGTAAATGCCTACAAGATAGAGAACATTTGACAAAACATACTTTTAGAAACTAGAAAACAAAATCTCTTTAATACATACAGAAAAGATGAATCTGTACCCAGCTATGGAGATAACAGGAAACCCTGATTTGTGCTACATAACCAGCAAGAGATTCAGGAACTGCCAGGTGGCAGTACCAAGTACCTCTGGGGGTGGGAGTACAGGTAAGGCTGCCTCAAGAGGACCTGCCAGCCTGTTAAATAACAGATCCCCTGGCTCTCCTCTCCTGATCTGGCAACAAACAGAACAAAGCACAAGTGAGGGCAGGGTGCTCAGAGCAGGAGAAGCAGACAGCCAGAGACCATTCCTCTCGCCCTCTTCCCTGGCTCAGCTCCCTAGAATGTGGGCATCCAGGCTTAAACCTATATTGCAAGCTGTCCAGCCCAGAGATAAGACAAAATATCCAGAGCACAGGAGAGAACTCCTACAGGGAGGCCGGGTTTTCAACACCCATCCAAAAGCACAAAACTTCCAACAACAAGCATGACTCAGAAAGGCACTGGACCTCTCAAAGCATTATCAGATACTACACAAGACAACAAATAAAACTCCGAGGGAAAAGGATATTCAGTTAAAATTCTATATGCAGCCAAAAGATTAATCAAGTGTGAGGACAAAATAAAGATGTTTTCAGACATGCACGCATGTGTGTGGGGGTTGGGGGGATAGGGATCAAAGTCTGGGGCACTCTACCTCTGAGCTATACCTCCAATTCAAGTCAGGGGCACTCTACCTCTGAGCTATACCTCCAATTCTATTTTATTTTTTATTTTGAAACAGGGCCTCACTAAGTTGCAGAGGGTCTCCCTCACTAAGCTGCTGAGGCTGGCGGCAGACCTGTGATCCTCCTGTCTCACCCTCCCAAGTACTGGGATTACAGACATGTACCACCGCGCCTGACTCAACATTTTAAAAAGTTACCTCCAGCTGGGCACGCTTGTAATCCCAGTACTTGGGAGGCTGAGACAGGATCGCAGGTTCACAGCCAGCCTCCGCTACTTAGTGGGGCCTCCGCACCTTAGTGAGACCCTGTTTCAAAATAAAGAATAAAAAAATAGGGCTGGGGGTGTAGCCCGGAGGTAGAATGCCCCTGGGTTTAATCCCCGGTACCGCAAAAAACATTTTTTTAATTAAAAAAAATAAAAAGTTACCTCCCAGCAACTTTCTCAGGAAATCACTGGAGGAACTGATTCAATGAGACCTGATAATGGACGAAAAAAGGGGAAGAAAAGAGATCAAGGAAACAGGACCCAAGAAGAAAGACAAAGGAGCTCCAAGGATAGGAGGAGAGAGATCCCAGAAGACTACTATGCAAGAGGCCTAGCTAGCAGGGAAATGACAGAATGCCCTATGACTCTGAACTCAGATGCAGGTAGTGACAAGTCACAAAAATCTAAGCAAACAAAAGCCATTAACTCCAGGGAGGACAAAAAGCACAACTCAGCTGTGAACAGGTTCACTGTAATAGGCAGACGGGACAATGATCTAACCACGATGACAACACAAATGGGAGAGAAAGGAGAGGTAAAAGAAAAGGAAGGGAACAATGGGCTAATCAGTAAAACCCTCATCTTCCTTAGTGGGAAGTCAACAGAAAATGCCTAAAGCTGGAGGGAAATCAAGTAGCAGTAGTAGTAAATTTTGTTGTTTAGAATTATAGACATATGTCAAAATAAACAACTAAAAGAATTAAAAATGGCTTTCCGTAACCTGACTCTTTTAACTATATCTGTGCATCTATACAAATAACACCTTGATGAAATAAAAACTTTTAAAAAGTGAATCAATTTGTCAAAAGAAATGGGAAATTCTCCCTACTGCCTCTGAACAGACAGTCCCCCTAACACTTCTGTACCCATAGGGCCATCACCATAAAGCTGATGGTGGACAAATTTGTAAAAAGATGTACCATGTCCAGAAGGGATTGCTGTAACGGACCATGTGATTAGTATATTGGATTTATTATATACATTAGCCACACATAAAGAATTGTGAAAAAGTAAATAATAATTTGATTAAAAAAATTTAAAACTGAGCTGGGCATGGTGACAAATGCCTGTAATTCCAGTAATTTGGGAGGCTGACAGAGGAGGATCACAGTTCGAGGACAGTCTCAGCAAGTAGTGAGACTCTCAGCAACCTAGTGAGACGTTGCTTCAAAATAAAGATTAAAAAATAGGGCTGGCAGTGTAGCTTGGAGGTAGAATGCCCCTGGGTTCAATCCCCAGTACTGCAATAAATAAATTAATTTATTAAAGATGTTGGGGGGATTAGAATCAATATGAACTAAGGCCAGGTGCAGTGGCCCATATCTGTTATCCCAGTACTTGGGAGGCTGAGAAGAGACTTCCAGTTTCAGGCCAGCCTCAGGAACTTAGTGAGACCCTGTTTCAAAATGGGGGAGGGGCTGGGGGTGTAGCTGAGAGGTAGAACACCTGAGTGCAATCCCCAGTACTGCCAAAAAAACTAAAAAAGATTGTCAAATGAATTGCCAAAATTCTGATTACTGATCAAAAAATATTTTTCTGAATGCCATTACCCCTAACTTTCTGTCTACCTCCCTTTCTTTCTTTTTTATGTACTGAAGGTTGACTCCAGAGGAGTCTTACCTCTGAGCTATTTTATTTTTTGGCTGTTGTTTTACACAACTAAGTTTTGGAGTGCTTTGTTCCACAACAATAATAAGTAGAACAAGTATACAATCAGCAAGAAATAAATATTAGGAAACTGAACGACATTAATAAAAATGGAAAAGGGCCGGATGCCCTTTTGGGATGCATGCCTGTAATCCCAGTATTTGGGAGGTTGAGACAGATGGACTGCAGGTTCAAAGGCCAGCCTCAGCAACCAAGTAAGGCCCTCTGCAACTTGGTGAGACCCTGTTTCAAAATAAAATAGGGCTAGGGCTGTAGCTCAGAGGTAGAATGCCCCTGAGTTCAATCCCCAGTACCACAAAAAAAAAAAAGGAAAATAAATCAGAATACATTACCATGGTATGTGGAAGGTTCTTTATCACTGAATATCTTCAATGTCTAGATGACAACCTTCTTTGATGATTTAACAGGAAAAAAAATCCTAAATCTACTCTTCTTAGCAAAGCTATTAAACACCTCTGCGTAGCACTGGCAGGGTTAGGACAGGTAAGGGACAGGCAAGGGAAGGGAGGATGAGGAAAGAGCTAGATTCTTAATGTCGTCAAAAATATCCTTGAATGGCTTCCACAACAAAAGATGCTTGCCCACTTTAAATTACCCTTCTGGGTAAGTGTAAGAGCAGAAGGCAAATGAGGAGTGGTTCTAAACCTACCTGACTCCAGGATTGTCGTTCTAGAATCTACTGTTGTAGTCAAGGGAGTCATAAAGGTACTGACTGCATAAAGAATGACTATGTAAAATTCTGTGCAGCGGCACACGCCTGTAATCCTAGTATTTGGGAGGCTGAGACAGGGATAGAAGGTTCAACACCAGCCTCAGTAACTTAGTGAGACTCTCAGCAACCTAGCAAGACCCTGTTTCAAAATAAAGAATAAAAAAATAGGGCTGGGTGTGTAGCTCAGAGGTAGAATGCCCCTGGGTTCAATCCCTAGTACCACAAAAGTAAATTGAATTAAACTCTGCGATCAAGTGAGGCATGGTGGTGCAAAACTATAATCCCAGTACTTGGGTGGCTGAGACAGGAGGATCACAGGTTTAAGGCCAGCCTCAGCAATTTAGTGAGACCCTAACTCAAAATAAAAAATAAGCCAGGCATAGTGGCGCATGCCTGTAATCCCAGTACTTGGGAGACTGAGTCAGCAGGATCGCAGGTTCAATGCCAGCCTCAGCACCTTAGCAAGACCTTGTTTCAAAATAAAAAATAAAAAGGGTTGGAGGTGTAGCTTGGAGGTAGAATGTCCCTGGGTTCAAACCCCAACACCAAAAAATAAAAAAATAAAAATAAAATAAAAAATAAACTGGGTGTGGTGGTGCACTCTTGTAATCCCAGTTACTTGGGAGACTGATACAAGAGGCTTGCAGGTTAACCGCCAGCTTCAACAACTTAATGAGGCCCTCTGCAACTTAAGTGAGACCCTGCTTCAAAATAAAAAGAATAAAATAGGGCAGGGGGTATAACTCAGATGTAGAATGCCCCTATGATACATCCCCAGTATCACAAAAAATAAAAAATAAAAAGGGGTGGGAGTGTAGCTTAAAGGTAGAATGCCCCTGGGTTCAACCCCCAGTACCAAATAAAAAATTCTGAGATAAAAATCTTTGGTTTGCTGAGCACTGTGGCACACACCTGTAATCCCATGTATTTGGGAGGCTGAGGCAGGAGTATCTCAAGTTGAAGGCCAGTCTAGGCAGCTCAATGAAACCTTGTTTCTTTTTTTTTGCTTGCGTATGAGAATTGAACCCAGGGGCGTTCTACCTCCGAGCTACATGCCCGACCCTATTTTTTATCCTTTATTTTGAAACCGGGTCTAATGAAGTTGCGGAGGGCCTCACTAAGTAGCTGAGGGTGGCTGCGAACCTGGATTCTCTAGTCTCAGCCTCCCAAGTACTGGGATTACATGCGTGCGCCACCACGCCTGGCTTGAAACCCTGTTTCAAAATAAAAGATAAAAAGAGCTGGGGTGTAGCTCAGTGGTAGAGTGCCCCTGGGTTTGATCCCCAGTACCAAAAAAAATTGGGGCCGGGCGTGGTGGCGCACGCTTGTAATCCCAGTACTTTGGGAGGCGGAGACCGGAGGATCCGAGTTCGCGGCCAACCTCAGCGCGCTTTATCTCTCCCCTCTCTCTCTCTCTCTCTCTCTCTCTCTCTCTCTCTC
>PVJS01043684.1:2500-16978 GCA_004027185.1 Glis glis | reverse complement strand
AAAAAAAAAAAAAAAAAAAAAAAAAAAAAGAAATTTGACTTCTTCCTTTTTTTTTTTTTTTTGCAGTACTGGTGATGGGGATTGAACCCAGGGGCATTCTACCTCTGAGCTACACCCCCAGCCCTAGTTTTTATTCTTTATTTTGAAACAGGGTCTCACTAAGTTGTGGAGGGCCTCACTAACTAGCTGAAGCTGGCCGCGAACCTGCGATCCTCCTGTCTCCGCCTCCCAAGTACTGGGATTACAAGCGTGCACCACCACGCCCGGCTGTAAATTTGGCTTCCTCTAGACTCTGTTAAATATGACCCTGAACAAACAACTGAAAATTTTTAGGGCCCTAGTTTCTCAGAAGGCAAAAAGAAGACAGTGGGACTATAGGATGTTCTATGAAGATGAGAATTCTCCAAATTCTAGAAAAGTGTGTTCTCTGTGTTTAGGGCACACTAAGGACAAAAAAGTTTGTACCAAGAACTGAGAACATGGGCCCCCATGACCCAGCTCTGACCAATCACAAAAGAGAAGATGAGGGCCCATAAGAAGGTATAAAAACAGGGCGTGATGGCACATGCCTATAATCCTAGTACTTGGGAGGCTGAGACAGGAGGATCGCAGGTTCAAGACCAGCCTCAACAACTTAGTGAGGCCCTCAGCAACTTAGTGAGACCCTGTTTCAAAATAAAAATATAAAATAAGGCTGGAGGTGTAGCTTGGAGGTAGAATGCCCCTAGATTCAACCTCCAGTCCAAAAAGGAAAAAAAGGTATAAAAGCTCACCTCCCAAGAACTTCAATGGTTACTCTTTGGGTACCTCTTCCCCTGTGTGGGGGAGCTATATTTGTTTTCTGTCTTTCCTTAGCTTACAAATAAACTTTCTTTTTTTTTTTTGTGGTACTGGAGATTGAACCCAGGGGCATTCTACCTCCGAGCTACACCCCCAGCCCTATTTTTTTATTCTTTATTTTGAAACAGGGTCTCACTAAGTTGCGGAGGGCCTCACTAAGTAACTGAGGCTGGCCGCGAACCCGGATCCTCTGGTCTCAGCCTCCCAAGTACTGGTTTTACAAGCGTGCACCACCATGTCCGGCTAAACCTTCATATTTCTATACAAAAGAAAGAAAAAAAGAGCTGAGAACATCAGACAACTAGAAAGAGGAACGTTTTCGGCTGTTGAAGTTGGAGGTTACTTAAAATTAGACTAATTAACTGAAGATACCTGATCAAAAAAGATAAAATAGACATTTCTAAGATATGATCAGGATATGTTACTGATCTACAGATACAGGAGTTATTCACTGCATACAAATTATAAGGCTGTGTGAGATTTGGGTTTTTTTTTTTTGCGGTACAAGGGATTGAACCCAGGGGCGTTCTACCTCCACACTACACCCCCGGCCCTATTTTTTATACTTTATTTTGAAACCAGGTCTCACGAAGTTGCGGAGGGCCTCACTAGGTAGAGAGAGAGAGAGAGACAGGGAGAGGGAGAGAGGGAGAGAGAGAGAGAGAGAGAGAGAGAGAGAGCTGAGGCTAGCCACGAACCCGGATCCTCCGGTCTCCACCTCCCAAAGTATTGGGATTACAAACGTGCACCACCACGCCCGGCCCAGTCCTATTTTTTATCCTTTATTGAAACTGGGTCTCACTAAGTTGCAGAGGGCCTCACTAAGTAGCTGAGGCTGGCCGCGAACCCGGATCCTCCGGTCTCCGCCTCCCAAGTACTGGGATACAAGCGTGCGCCACCACACCTGGCTTTTTTGTTTATTTTTTGAGAGTTCCCAAATTTACCAATTTCATAAATGAGAACTTATAAAGATGCAATGTGGTAAACAACAGGACTTCACCTCAACTTGTGAAGAGAACATGAGTTATAAAAAGAACAATGAAGAGCCGGGCGTGGTGGTGCATGCTTGTAATCCCAGTATTTGGAAGGCTGAGACTGGAGGATCTGGGTTCTTGGCCAGCCTCAGCTACTTAGTGAGGCCCTGTGCAACTTAGTGAGACCCTGTTTCAAAAAAAAGAATAAAAAATAAGGCTGGGGGTGTAGCTTGGAGGTAGACTGCCCCTGAGTTCAATCCCCAGTACTGCAAAAAAATAAAAAAATAAAAAAATAAAAAGAACAATGAAAAACATTAAAATCAAGCCAGGCGTGGTGGCGCACACTTGTAATCCCAGTACTTGAGAGGCTGAGACAGGAAGCTCACAGGTTCATAGCCAGCCTCAGCAACTTAGCAAGGCCCTCTGCAACTTAGTGAGACCCTGTTTCAAAATAAAAAATAAAATAGGGCTGGGGGTATAGTTCAGAAGTAGAACATCCCTGGGTTTAATCCCCAGTAACACAAAAAAATAAAAAGAAAAATGTTAAAATTACATGTATCTTACCCTGGAGTTTATTTTATTGTGCAATATAAAGCTAAAGCTGTTACTAAGTTCTGTTACATTATTTGCACAATGATGCTCTCTTAGAGAAACTGAAAACCACATTTAAAGTTAAACATGCCCTTTGGGAGGCTAGAAGACAGATTCCAAAATAAAATCAGGTTCTAATTTATTTATTTATTGCAGTACCGGGGATTGAACCCAGGGGCGTTCTACCTCCACACTACACCCCCGGCCCTATTTTTTTACATTTTATGTTGAAACCGGGTCTCACGAAGTTGTGGAGGGCCTCACTAGGTAGAGAGAGAGAGAGACAGGGGGAGAGAGAGAGAGAGAGAGAGAGAGAGCGAGCTGAGGCTGGCTGCAAACCCGGATCCTCCGGTCTCCGCCTCCCAAAGTACTGGGATTACATTTAGAATGGTTGTACTCTCGATCTTTTTAAGGGCCTGGGATCTGAGAAATCCATACACTCTAAAGAGATGCTTCTAGATACATAAGTGGGTGAACATGTGTGGAGGGTGGATGGTGACTGTTATCCAAACAGCTACTGTAGAGTATGATAAAGAAAGGGCCAGGGTTATCCACAGCACCTATTACACCAGATATAAATTGCTGACTGATTCGCCTTCCTCCCTAGACTGTAGGCTCCACTAGGCCACAGACCATGTGTGCTTGGTTCACTGTTGGATCACTGATACACGGGATGCATTAAATAAATATATGGTTTACTGAATATGGAGACACCATAATTCAAAATCTAGTCATGAGCTTAAAACGTGTAAAAACTCAGCTGGGCAAGACAGTACACACTTGCAATCCCAGTACGTGGGAGGCTCTCACAGGAGGATCACAGGTTCGCAGCCAGGCTCAGCAACTTAGCGAGGCCCTCTGCAACTTAGTGAGACCTTGTTTCAAAATTAAAAATTGAGAAATAGGGCCAGGCGTGGTGGCGCACGCTTGTAATCCCAGTACTTTGGGAGGCGGAGACCGGAGGATCCGGGTTCGCGGCCAGCCTCAGCTTGCGCATGCGCGTGCACGCAAGCGTTCTCTGTCCTTCCCTCCCTCCCTGTCTCTCTCTCTCTCCCTCTCCCTGTCTCTCTCTCTCTCTCCTCTCCCTAGTAAGGCCCTCCACAACTTCATGAGACCCGGTTTCAAAATAAAGTATAAAAAAATAGAGCCGGGGGTGTAGCACGGAGGTAGAACGCCCCTGGGTTCAATCCCTGGTACCGCAAAAAAAAAAAAAAAAAAAAAAAAAATTAAGAGATAGGGCCAGAGGTGAAATTTAAAAATTCAGCATATGACAGTAATCCCATGCTTGGGAGATTAAGACGGGAGGATTGCAGGTTCAAGGCTAGCATGTGTTAACTTAGTGAGACCATGTTTCAAAATAAAAAATAAAAAGGGCTGAGTGTATCTCAATGGTAGAAGCCCCTTGGGTTCTATTCCCAGTACCAAAAGAAAGAAATGTAAAAACTTAAAAATTCACTCAAAAGGTAATTGGGATCTACTAGTGTGTGTGTGTGTTTGTGTGTGTGTGTGTGTGTGTGTGTGTGTGTGTGTGTATGGTGTACTGGGGATAAAACCCAGGGACATTCTACCTCTGAGCTACACCTCCAGTCCTATTTTATTTTTTATTTTGAAACAGGGTCTCACTAAGCTGTAGAGGGCCTCCAACCTGTGATCCTCCTGTCTCAACCTCGCAAGTATTGGAATTATAGGCGTGGGCCACCACACCTGGTTCCCTCATTTTATTTTTGTTTTTTGTTTTTTTGTTTTGCAGTACTAGGGGTTGAACTCAGGGGCATTCTACATCCGAGCTACACCCCCAGCCCTATTTTTCATTCTTTATTTTGAAACAGGGTCTCACTAAGTTGAGGAGGGCCTTACTAAGTAGCTGAGTCTGGCCACGAACCCGGAGCCTCCTGTCTCAGCCTCCCAAGTACTGGAATTATAAGCATGAGCCACCACACCCAGCTTGGTTCCATTTTAAAGATGGGAAAACAGAAGCTTTCTTTTATTGTGTGTGTGGTACAGGGGATTGAACCCAGAGGCATTCTACCTTTGAGCTACACCCCCAGCCCAATTTTATTTCTTATTTGGAAAGAGGGTCTTACTAGGTTGATGAGAGTCTCACTACTTGCTGAGGTTGTCCTCGAACCTGTGATCCTCCTGTCTCAGCCTCCCAAGTACTGAGATTACAGGCGTGCACTACCACGCCCAGCTCACGAAGCTTTCTAATGATGTATATTAGAGACAGGTCTAACACATACACAATAGATTATCAGCAACATGTTTTCCTGGACACAATTTGTCCTAATAATTTATCAAAATCTATGTGATCATAAATCACTATAAATGAGATCCACTAATGTTTGCTATAAGAATACCATGTTGACTAATAAATTACCTGGGAAAGGCTTTGATTGTTTTAGAAGAAACACACCTTAAAACCTCAAAATGTTTGCACTGCTTCCAAATATGCAGAATCACTGATCATCTATACTTTAAGAGATAACATCAACACGGACATTCTTAGACTATGACACTCCTTCTTAAAAAACTTTTATTTTTGGACATGCTTCAGAAAGCTTGAGTATTCTTCAAAAAAGACATGAGTTGGGACAACTGCCGGCAATACAAGCAGAAACTGCCATCTTTCATCTCTGGGCCTTGCGCCTGCCAGGGATCTGACATGACTTTACCACACACTCATTCCGCAGCCTGATCCCCTTGGCTTCATGGGAACTCAGCCTCCGGGCGGTGAATTCAGGGTGTGGTAAACTCACTCACATTTTTTTTTCCCCTTAAAATCCTGCACAAGCACAGTCCTGGCTGGAATGAGCCTCAGACTTTTCAAACACTTTTAATGAAAGCTGTAATTTGCACTCTGTCCTCCTGTTTCTCAGAGCACTTCAGAGAAATTGGAATGCCAGAGGCTGGATAAAGACAGGAACATTCTAGACATTATTCTACAATTTTAGTTTCTCATGCAATTGAAAACCCACAAGTAACTAGGCTGCCAGGAGAGAGACTGCTGCTATTCTTAAGTGCTAACTAGTGGCAATGTTATCATATTATTAGAACTTTGCTATGGGCCATATGCACAGGGAGGTCTAATAGAACTATCACCTGAAAACAATGATAATGTTGCTTCTAACCCAAGTCAGATTTGCTTACAGTGAGGTCTTTGCACTCTTTTGGGGCTCGGAGAGTCAGACTTTATTTTTTTCTGTAAAGCTTCATCAGAACGTTCCACGGCACCTCCCAGGCCTTGCTCAGAATCATTTGATTTTGATTTTCCTGCTTCGTTTATATGGGACTTGTCAAGGTTTTCAGACATTCTCAATTAAGTTGATTCACTTTCCTAGGAAAGAAAAAGAACCAAAAGTGTTCTAGCTGTCAGGAAGTAGCAGAATAACTCTGGGCAAATCATTAATCTCTTTGGATTTCAGTTTTCTCATCTGTAAAATAAACGGGCTTGCTAAGATCTTATCCAGCTACAATATTCTACTTCAGTGATTAAACAGATACTTGTAAAATGACACCTGTAATTTATTAAATTTATGAACCTGAGAGAGAAATAAATTGGAATATTTTTGTCCCACTTCTGAGTAACACGTCACAAGAATACAGGGCCTTAAATGAATAGAAGACAACGCTATAAATTACCTGCTTCTATTTTAATCAAAGGGAGTGATTCAGTCTTAAATTCTTTACTTCATCCCTGAGAGTGGACAGGAAAACTCCTTGGAAACAAAATGTTTCTAATCAGGCTTCCAAGTGAATACACTGGGCTGAGGGGTGGTTTCCTGATCCTATCCTGTGGGCAAAAATTCCTGGGGATGCAACAGAAGTACTGTAGACTCTTATAGTGTTTAAGAAAAAGGTGTGGGGCAAATATTTTTATCAACATGTTGCCAGTCAGGAGCAAAAGATGGTGAGTGAAGTAGGAAATTACAAACAACATTAATACATGTGGTTGGGGGAGGTTTTCATCTATCACTTAACACTGGCCAGTTAATAAGGGCCTCCTCTAATTACATGCAAGTTTCTGTCACATTTTATTTCTTTTTTAGGGTTTTGTATTCCTAAGTTGTTTCTAATTAAGGGAGAAGAAAGTCATGTTTCCACATTTGTAATTCTGAAAAAAATTAACATCTGTATTATTAGCATTGAAGATCACAAAGCATTGTCATAAACACAAATTAGACTGCATTATATACCTGGAAGGCAACCAAGGGATCAAAAAGAAACATGGACTGCTTTTAGGGAGGTTTGGCAGACTCTCTTCTGCACATTAGAGAGGGAAGAATCTCTTGATATAATTATCTGAAATTTCAAGGACCTCCATTAAAATAGAATGAAGTCACTGGAACTGAAATTTTCAGACCTATATTATTAATATGAAGGGTTTTTTTTTTCTTGGAACTAGGGATTGAACTCAGGGGTATACCCGCAGCCCTTTTTTTAAATTTTTGAAACAGGGTCTGGCTAAATTGCTGAGGCTGATCTCGAACCTACAATCCTTCTGTCTAAGCCTCCCAAGTACTGGGATTACAGGCATGCACCACCGCACCCAGCTATGATGAAGGTTGTTTTCATGTATTTTCCCCTTTCTAATCCAACTTTACTTTCCAACACGTTTCTTTACTGTACTAAATCCTATTAGGATCTGGAAATGCTACAAGATCCAAAGGATGACATTACCACCATACTGTATGAGAAAGGACAAACAAAAACACTTCTAATTTTATCCTCTTCACATGCTGAGAAGCAGCCCAGAAAAGATGAAGTAATTCATTCTGTGCAGTGAGGAGGAATCACAAGATTCCTCAGTCTCTACTGCTCAGCTGTTCAGCTTAGTAAACTAACCCCATCCTTTTAAGATTCCTCTCAAGTCCTCGCTCCTCCCAGGAGGCTTCCTCCAACTACCAGTGTTTGCACTCTTCCTGAAACTCCTGCAGGGCTGGTTGCTAGACATTTGGCATTTCATTGCTACCTTATATTCAATTCAAAATATGCTTATTTAAATAGGAATAGAAAGATCAAAATACATATTCTAGAGAGGAAAACAGACATGCTCACAGGGGATCATAATGAAACTCAAGCCTTAGTGGCATTATGAAATTGCTATCATGAATAGCAGAGGGAGAACCTAAGTTGGCTTGGGAGGAGGTTGGGAAATGATGATATTTCACTGATGTTTGAAAGCAGACTTTTGCCCAGTTATAAAATGTCTAGAAGCCAAGAAGAGGTAAAGGGGCATTTCATTCAGAGGGCAGGAGCCTTGGCACACAAAAATAAGAAAAGTGGCAAATGATGAGGATGGAACGGTGGGTTTTAATTTAATTAATTATTTTGTTATTGGGGATCGAACCCAGGGGCATTCTACCTCCAAGCAACACCCCTAGCCCTTTTTATTTTGAAACAGGGTCTCACGAGGTTGCTGAAGGCCTTGCTAAATTGCTGAGTCTGGTCCTGAACCTGCTATCCTCCTGTCTCAGCCTCCCAAGTTCTGGGATTGACAGGCATGCCCCACCACGCCTGATTGGGTTTTAATTTTTAAAAACTCCTTACCTAGATTTTGAACTTAGGAGCCAGAACCAACCAGGTACTCCCCACATATGCTCCATACATGTAAGTATATCCTCCAAACAGATGTCCATCAAGTATTTGATAGAGATGGATCCCTGTCATCTCTGTGCTATTGGGGTATTTGGGAGGGCTGGGCGTTGGTCTCAGACATACCTGAGGTCCAGTTCTGGCTCCGTACTAGCTAGCTGTGTGACTTCATTTCTCTCCCTGATAAAACGGAGCTTCGTACCTCCTCAGTTTGGGGTTAGATTGTGCCTAACAGAGGCTGGCACACAACAAGCTTTCCACATATGGTTAATTGTAATTTAAGGGCTATTCAGTTGGGCGTGGTGATACACGCCTGTAATCCGGGTAGTTGGAAGACTGAGACAGGAAGAGCACAGGTTTGAGGCCAACTCTTGATATTTTAGGGAGATCCCGTTTCAAAAATCCATCCATCCATCCACACAAAGGGCTTGGAAATGTTAGCTCAGATGTAGAATGCCCCTGGGTCCAATCCCCAGTACCACAAAAATAAACAAATAAATAAATAATAAAGGGCTATTGGATGAAGCCAGGAGCCATTTAGTTGCTCTCAGTGCGCTCATTCATTCAACAATCATCAACCCTACTGCGCCTACAAAGGAAACCGAGGGTAGAGGCTCCTCGCACCGGCCGCCAGCACCTGCATCGACTGTCAGGGCTGCTCGGGGGTAAACTGGACAGAGACGCCCTCCCCCCAGCAAAAGGGGCCTTTCGGCCAAAGGAGGAGGCTGTGTCCGCGGGCGCCGGATCCGCTCTCGCGCTCGAGGCCCCGGCCCGCGTCCGGATTCCGTTGTAAACAGCTGTTCGGGCCGGCAAGGCGGCGGCAGGGCCGGGACCGCGATGGCAGCCAGCGGGGCGCGCCGGGAGGCGGCCTCAGGGTGGGCCTCGCCCCGGCCCCGACCCCGGCCCGGCTCGGCTCCCGGGACCGCGCGCCTCGGTGCGGCCCCGCCGGCCGCCGCGCTCACCTGCCGCGGGCTCGGCGTCCTCCCTCCGGCCGCTCCGCCGCGACCAGGCAGCCGGCGCGGGGGCGGGCGCGGGCGCGGCGAGCAGCGGCGACTCAGCCTCGGCCCCTAGGAGGCCGCATCCCCGGCCGCGCAGCGAGCGGTCCTCCGAGCGCGCTGACGGGCAGCGGCCGGAGCAGCGCGGCGCAGCGTCGGGAAGGGGCGGCGACTTCCGCCGGCCGGCGCCTGCCCTGCAGGGCGCCGCCATGATGTCGTACGGAAGCCGGCGGCTCCGTCCCGGGCGGGCCCCAGGGCTCGGCGGAAGGCGGCTCAGATTGGGCGCGGGAGGCGGGGCCGAGGTCCGCGGGCGGCGGTGGTTCCGCGGGAGGCGGAGGTGGTTCCGTGGGCGGTGACTCTGCACGGGAGTCGCCGGCGCCACGCAGGGAGGCGCCATGTTTCTGTACGGAAAAGCGGGGGCCGGCCGGGTCCAGGAGAGCGGGCCCCGGGGCCGGGGTGGGCGACGCGGGAAGAAAGTGAGCCCAAGGCGTGGGGTCAGTCAAGTGCAGAAGGATCCTTAGGAGAAACCGCAGGAAAACCTTCCCTGGCCGGACTTTGAAACTTAAATATTCCATCATCTTTGTAGCTACACAAAGCTTATTCCCATTCCCTCATTTTAGCTGTCAAAAAGTCACGCCCACCATCTAGACAGATGGTTCTCTACGGCTCAGACGGGTTTGTTTTGTTTTGTTTTGTGGTACTGGGCATTAGTCTCGCTAGGTTAATGAAAGTCTCACTACTCGTTGAGGCTGTCTTCGAACCTGTGATGCTCCTGTTTCAGCCTCCCAAGTACTGGGATTACAAGTGTGCGCCACCACGCTGAGCTAAACCTAAACCTTAATATATTCAGCTGGAACTGTGAAGATTCACAAAGAAAACAATCAATTTTCACTTGAGTTCAGACTAAGATACCATAAAGTCTATAATGTTTCTCAACCCTAACTATGTCTTAGAATACGGGGGAGCAAGGGGTTCTAAAACTATGACCTGAAAACTCTGTGTGTGTGTGTGTGTAGGGGCAGGGGGTGGTACGCCAAGCAAGCAGTATTGAAAGACTCCCATGTGATTTTGACGTGTGGCCAGGTTAGAACCACCTCCAGGCCCCTGGTGAGAATCCCCATCCTCCAAGGATTGATATCACCAAGCGCCACTTGGAGAGGACACTGACAACACTGCAACCACTGATTTAATTTGGAATGGTTTATCTGCAATCTTTTAATATATCTTGAACTGTTTCCTTTAAGTATTAAAAACATCAACACATGTTCCTGTTTGATCTTTGGCTGCAAGAACTGGAAATTCAAACTACCTCCAGGTAAAGGGAGTTCACTCTGAGGCTACCTAGGGATTGCTCTGGAGGTGAACTGCTGTCACCTCCCTGGGACACACAGGAGCTCTCTCATTACATCTCTCTTTTTTTTTTTTTTGCGGTACCGGGGATTGAACCCAGGGGCGTTCTACCTCCGCGCTACACTCCTGGCCCTATTTTTTATACTTTATTTTGAAACCAGGTCTCACGAAGTTGCGGAGGGCCTCACTAAGTAGAGAGAGAGAGAGAGAGAGAGAGAGAGAGAGAGAGAGAGCTGAGGCTGGCCGCAAACCCGGATCCTCCGGTCTCCACCTCCCAGAGTACTGGGATTACAAGCGTGCGCCACCACGCCCGGCACATCTCTGCTTCTTTTTACTTTCTCCATTTTCCTAATTGCTGCTTCCTCATAATTTAGGTTTACCTGTATAGAATGTGACTGACCAAGCCAATTTTTGGTGCAAACTCAGCCTCACAGGGAGGATGCCATTGGATGAGGTACTCAGCCCTGGACTGCTGTGCTAGGGTGGTGGCAAGGCTCACAAGTCACCTAAGCATGGAGTATACACATAGGGATGGGTCCCTAAGAAGGTATCATGGGTGAGGGCACACAGCTAACAGTGACAGTTATAGTGACCCAGGAGGGTGGCTCACATCATCCAGGGTAGCACTGGACCTGTGATTTAAAACTTAGACAATGCCTAGTCAGGAGCAGTGGTGCATACCTGTAATCCCAGTACTTGGGAGACTGAGACAGGAAGATCACATTTCTGAGGACAGCCTCAGCAACTTATTGAGACCCTCTGCAACTTCGCGAGACTCTGTTTCAAAATAAAAAGAGCTGGGGGTGTAGCTCAGAGGTAAATACCCCTAAATTCAATCCCCTGTACCAAAACCAAAAAAAGTTGGCAATGCTTGCAGTAAACATGATCGATTTTTCTTAGAATTTCATTCTACTCTTGCCAGGCGTGGTGGCACACGCCTGTAATTCCGGTACTTGGGAAGCTGAGACAGAAGGATCAAAGGTTCGAAGCCAGTCTCAGCAACTTAGCAAGGCCCTCAGCAACTTAGCAAGGCCCTCAGCAACTTATTGAGCCCCTGTTTAAAAAAAAAGGGGGGGTAGGACTTGGGGATGCAACTCAGATGTAGAATGTCCCTGGGTTCAATTCCCAGTACCACACAAAAAAAAAGAATTTCTATTCTTATGAAGTCTGAGGTAAACTGCGGCTTTACTAGTATGTTTTTCATAAAGTTAGAATGTTAGAATGTTGCTGCTTCTAGAAACATGGACATCACCAGCCAGTTAGTTCTGCATTCCCCTGAAGGTGTTAGTTTTGATGGCCAAATAATCGTGTTCTTTAATTATGTGCAAAATAAAGATTGAAAGTCAGATAGCACAAACACCGTTGCTTTGCCAACTATGTTGGCCTCACCATAGTTTCAGTAGCTTGTGTCTGAAAACTTCCTCTCACACTTAAGTCATTAACTATCTTGTCTCTTTTACCTCACTGCAAAGAAAGCTGCCTGCCCCCTCCTTAGCTCCGTAATAAAAACCCTGACTTTCCTTGCTTTATTAGAATTATCATAGATTATTATATATTACAGATATTAGTTCTCAGCCTTCTTCCATATAAGACTAGCCATATCAGGTAAATCAGAACATAAAAGATCATTACTGAGCTGGGCATGGTGGCACATGCTTGTAATCCCAGTACTTCGGAGGCTGAGACCAGAGGATCACAGGTTCGCGGCCAGCCTCAGCTGCTTAGTGAGGCCCTCCACAAGTTAGTGAGACCCTGTTTCAAAATAAAGAATAAAAAATAGGACTGGAGGTGTAGCTCAGAGGTAGAATGCCTCTGGGTTCAATCCCCAGTACCGCAAAAAAAAGGTCATTACTGTGATATGCCAGCATATTAGTGCATGTAAGTTTTCCCAACCTCATTAAAAGTCTAGGTTAAGCCAGGTGTGGTGGCGCATGCCTGTGATCCCAGTACTTGGGAACCAGACACAGGAGGATCAGAGGTTCAAGGACAGCCTCAGTAGCTGCGAAACTCTTCAGCAACCTAGCAAGACCGTTTAAAACAAAAAACAAACAGGGCTGGGGGTGTAGCTCCAAGGTAAAATGCCCCTGGTTTAATCCCCAGAACCAAAAAAAAAAAAAGTTTAAAGTCTTTTTTTTTTTTTTGCAGCACTGGGGATTGAACCCAGGGGCATTCTACCTCCGAGCTACACCCTCAGTCCTATTTTTTTATTCTTTATTTTGAAACAGGGTCTCACTAAGTTGTAGAGGGCCTCACTAAGTAGCTGAGGCTAGCCGCGAACCTGGATCCTCTTGTCTCAGCCTCCCAAGTACTGGGATTACAAGCGTGCAGCACCATGCCCGGCTCAGAAGTCTTAATTTAAAATATAAAATTCACTGGGCATGGTGGCGCACACTTGTAATCCCAGTACTTTGGGAGGCGGAGACTGGAGGATCCGGGTTTGCGGCCAGCCTCAGCTCCCCCCCCCCCCCCCCCCCCCCCCCCCCGTCTCCCTGTCTCTCTCTCTCTGTCTACTTAGTGAGGCCCTCCGCAACTTCGTGAGACCCGGTTTCAAAATAAAGTATAAAAAATAGGGCCGGGGGTGTAGCGCGGAGGTAGAACGCCCCTGGATTCAATCCCCGGTACCGCAAAAAAAAAAAAAAAAGAGACTGTAAGAATTCGGGGCTGCTAGGATGATGGATGGAATGCAGCCTATCTGCCATCTGCTGTGGAGCAGACTCATTCATCCAGGATCACAGCCAGCACGTGGCCTTGTGGCACATACCTTTCCTTTTTCTCCAACCCATCGAAACTGGCAGGACCCAGGTCCCTGTTCCCCTGGACACTGAGTGACAGACTCAACGCATCTCCCCGGCGTCTCCAGCAGGAAGTCCTAATGCAGACTTTGGGAGTCATGGAGAGTCTCCGGGAGACAGACACCTATGGACACTGCAGATAAGTTACAAAGAAGGTGAGGACACTTGAGCAGAAGTTAGAAGCAAAGATGATCAAGGAGGAGAGCAGTTACCACAACCTGGAATCAGTGGTCCAGCAGGTGGAGCAGAACCTCGAGCTGATGACTAATGGGCTGTAAAGGCAGAAAATAATGTCATGAAGCTGAAACAGAAAATAAACTTGCTCCAAGCACAGGTCTCCAACTTCAAGCATGAGAATGAAGCCCTGCGGTCGGGCCAGGGCACCAGCCTGACAGTGGTGAAGCAGAACACCAACGTGGCCTTGCAGAATCTCCGTGCTGTCATGAACAGCGCGCATGCATCCATAAAGCAGCTGGTGTCCGGAGCCGAAACGTTGAATCTTGTTGCTGAAATCCTTAAATGTATAGACAGAATTTCTGAAATTAAAGATGAGGAGGAAAACTCTTGAGAACCGCTGATGCTTCCAGCTCTGTACCCTGATTACCAGCACTTCAGCTGAATCTGCAGTTATGCCCCTAACTGTGCAGTAACTATTCACCCAGAGTAAAGTATTTATCATGAGATACTGATTTCATGACCTAAAATAGCATTATTGGCCACCTGCAAGAGGAGTGGTTCCTGTCCGTAAGTCGCTCCTGTGGTTTCTATGCGGTCTTTTTTGGGAAGTTCTCTTTTGTAGATTCAATCATCTACTGGTAAAGAAATTTTTATAAAATCCAATGAGTTCTAAAAGTTACTAAATATGAAAATACCAGTTCTGTAATTAGTGTTTCTCCATTATTATCCCAGAACATTAATTTTACGATATGTTTGGTTAATCATCTCTGATTTCATAAGTAGAAAGAACACTAGGTGAGCCATACAGAAAGGAGTGCCCTGGACAAGGACTTGTGCCTTTTTGCTGTCACTCAGTGCCCTGCTGACTGACAGTTTCCTCATGGCCTTCATGGATTGGTTCCTGTGGTCAGTGGCCCAAGTGCATGAGGCACCACTTGGTGGACACTGCCCACCAGGTCAACAAGGTCACAGACAGTTCACATTGTGAAGCTGTCTGAACTTATCACTGTGAGCTTTCAGTTTTGACAAGCTATTTTGGCTGGGGATTCTGATACATTTCAAGTGGTATTTTGTACAATGAAGTTCAGAATTTGGGAATTTAAAGTGTACACAGAGCCTCCCCACGTTGGCACGAGATCTTTAGGCTGTCTTTGTAACCGTTTTCCT
>PVJS01043683.1:0-16972 GCA_004027185.1 Glis glis | reverse complement strand
CCCTGGTACCGCAAAAAAAAAAAAAAAAAGAATAAGAAATAGGGCTGGGGATGTAGCGTGCAGGTAGAATGCCCCTGGGTTCAATCCCCAGTACCGAAAAAAATAATAAAATAAAATAAAGTAGTAAATAAATAAATAAAATACTGCTTGGTTGTGCTCTTTGAGGGCATGGTCCATACCAGTCTTTCATTGCTGTGTCCCCTGCACAGCGCCTGTCATAATGTAGGTGCTTAGATTTTACAGAGGTGTGGGAAGTGAGGTTTTGGTATAGAGGCCAGGTGAGGGATGGCCTTGGGGTTGTATGGCCAAGCCAGCCTGAGACTTAGCCATCTGTTCTTGTGGCATTTGCTCCAGTTACATCATCACTCTGCTCTTGGGTATTTAAGAAGAGATAGGAACTTTAATTACTTTGGCCAAGGACAGGCTCCTCGTGACGATTACATTTGGTTGTTGAATGAAGAGAAAGTAACCTCAACTGCTGTCTCAGGTATGTGACCAACTCTCTCCTTGGTTGAGGGAGGAGCCTTCCTAAATTCCAGCAGGAACCTCCTCCCTCATTCAGGTGCCAGGACTGAATAGGAAGAGGTCTTGTGGGGCTGTGACTGTACCCCACCCCTCCAAATACAGCTACCAGGTAGTTTGGTCAGCCTATCAGATACACTTAATAAAACCACATCAGAGACATCAGTGTCATACTGTACCAGTACAAAGGCATACCTGGTAGCCCCTGCCTCCTACCTCCAGCATGGGTCTGATGGAATAGAGGAAGCTGGAGAGGTCACTGGAGCCAGGCTTCTCTGCTTGTCTCTGTGTTGAGTTAGGTAGAAAAGGCACGCTAGATCTCTTTGCACTTGAGAATACAGGCTCCCCAGCTGTTTACTGGTTTTGTTCCCATGGATGCCTGGGCTTGCCTGACAGACACGTGAAAACAATTATGTTCCCACGTGCCTGCATAGAGAAGCCTGCATGGCTTGATGCCAGGAGTGAAAAGAAAAGAGGTGCTGCCTGCAAGCCCAGCCTCATCTAAGCAGAGGCAGGCTGGCTTATCTCTGGAAGAATCTCACAATTGCAACCCCAGATGGTAGTGAGGGGTACACTAAGGAGGAAAGCAAATAAGCTAATGGGAAGTTAGCCCCAGGTTATGGGGCCCCTTGGATGTCCTTTCTCCATCTTGTCTTATTATATAATCTCTTTCTTTTGGATACTTGGGAAAAGAAAGGTATTGAATGGGCAAGCAGCAGTGTGGGGAGTAAGGTGAGTGTTGTGGATGCAGTGACACATGAGTGTGTATTTTCATGACGGTCCTCTCTTTGGTCCTGTTCCTGCAATAGTGGTATACTCTTCTCTTAATATCTGCTTAGCCCTTCCCCCCACCTGCTCATGTACTTGCTGGCCTGAGAATAGCTGCAGACCTCCCTGTATGTGGTTGTACATTGCAGAGTACCTCTTCATATTAGAGCTCAGTGGGCAGGATTACCTGGTGTGGACAGCGAGAGGTCTTTCAGGCCAGTGAGGGCTATGTACCTGCTGCAGGGACTCTGCTCTTCTCTGTAGGGCAGGTTTGTGGGTTTTAAGCTGGTAAGAACAGAGCAAAACCAGGGAGAATCCATGCAGTGGAAAAACCCAATTCCAGCCTACCCTGGGCCACAAAAGACAGGTCTTGTGTTGGAAGTTGCCATCAAATCATGCCTGAACTCTCATGGTATCTTTCTCAGGAACAATGGAAGTCTGCCAACATTGGTTTCCCATGTCCCGTGGTGGGAACTGAGACACATCTATTGTATTTTATGTGTGGCATGCTGTCCCTAAGCAGGAATTGGGCAGGGAAATCTGCCTGCCTGCCTCACAGGTCTAAGCCAGAACCTCACCAGCTCCTGTCCTACACTTGACATACTTGTTTTCTTTTCCAGGCCAAAGTAAACACAAGTGAACAGGAACCATTTGCCATGGAAGCCAGGGAGCTTGGGGGCCCTGCACCCACTTATCATCTCCTCCCTGAGGCCAGCCAGCCTAAGGTGGGAGAAGATGTCAACTCACCATCTCAGGCGTCCCCGGAAACCATGCAGCTGAAGAAAGAGATCTCCCTGATGAATGGGGTCAGCCTGGTGGTGGGCAACATGATTGGCTCAGGGATCTTTGTCTCGCCCAAGGGGGTGCTGGTACACACTGCTTCCTATGGGTTGTCATTGATAGTGTGGGTCATTGGTGGGTTCTTCTCTGTTGTGGGTGCCCTTTGCTATGCGGAGCTGGGGACCACCATCACCAAGTCAGGGGCCAGCTATGCTTATATCCTAGAGGCCTTTGGGGGCTTCATTGCCTTCATTCGCCTGTGGGCCTCACTTCTAATTATTGAGCCCACCAGTCAGGCCATCATTGCCATCACCTTCGCCAACTACATCATCCAGCCCTCCTTCCCCACCTGCTATCCCCCATACCTGGCCTGCCGACTCCTCGCTGCTGCTTGCATATGTAAGTATGAGGGCTGAACGTGGGAGGATGAGGGGGCGCGGGGCACTGTAATAATGGTATGGGTGCCTTATATTTGATTTGGATAGCATAGTTTGCTCTTTGGGGAGGAGTGAGAGAGCTTACTTTTAGAAGTAGTAATTTCACTAGAGTTATTTGATCCTGAGAGATAAGTAGCATAGAGGATGGGATTGGGAGAAGTTTAAATCTGTTTGTGGCTTTTGTTGCCTCACATTCTTGGCTGTCCTTGACTTCTCTGCCCTCCTCTATGTGACAGGTTGGTGCATGTCTTGTATTTATCTTGTCAGGTGTTTTTTTTGTTTTGTTTTTGGTCAGGTGTTTTGATTGGTTGGTGTCAACATCACTAGTTGTAACTTAATCCAGAAAACAACATTGGGGTTGAGGCCTTTATTCTGCTACTCCAAAAAAAAAAAGTTATTTTACTTCCTAGTTTTACATCTTAAACCAGTTTAAAGGCATGAGTGAGAAGCTGGACATGGTGATGTGCATCTGAAATCTCAGTACTTGGGAGGCTGAGACAGGAGGATTGCAGGTTTGAGGCCAGCCTCAGCAATGTAGTGAGGCCCTGTTTCAAAATAAAAATAAAAAGGGCTGGGGGTATAGCTTGGAGGTAGAATGCCCCTGGGTTCAATCCCCAGTACCACACACACACACACACACACACACACACACACACACACATACACTCTGCCCCTCCAAGCCCCCCCACAAAGGCATGAATGAGAAAATAGACTTCTCAGCTGGGTGTGGTGGCAGACGCTTGTAATCCCAGTACTTGAGAGGCTGAAGCCAGCCTCGGCAATTTAGTGAGGCCCTCTGCAACTTAGGGAGACCCTGTTTCCAAATAAGAAATAAAATTGGGCTGGAGGTTGTAGCTTGGAGGTAGAATGCTTCTGGGTTCAATCCCTAGTACCAAAATAAATAAATAAATAAATAATAAATAAATAAATGAAAGAAAAAGGAAAAAAAAAGAAAATAGGCTTCTCTAGACTGTGGGGGTCCCAAGGCCTTATCCATCAGCCCACAGGACCCCCTCCTTCCTGCCACTCCTTGTGGCCTGTTCTAAGCAGCAGGCACCACACCAAAATGGCTTTTTCCCATTGGTGTTTCAGATTTCTTTACACTGACTTTGTAAACAAGCTCTGCCTGCAGCCAGTGAGAAGGTGGCTTCTATCCCACATTTAGGTTTCTGAGGACAGAGCCTGAGAGATCCCAGTGGATCCTTCTTTCTTTCCTGTCTTATGGTGTGGGAAAGAGGAATTCTTTGTGAAATCACTAAAAGGGGGAAAGATTATTGTGAAATTACCCAGCCTTGCAGAGTTAGAGCTTTAGCTAGCCCAGACTTCTGTGTTCCTTAGCACTCTGCTGCTAGAGGCACTTAATTATACTCTGTTCCTTCCTTATCTCTGCTTGCAAAAACTTGGGCTGTATATATAGTTTATCCACCATGTTAAAAATAGACTGAGAGTACCTTGGAGTTAGCAGTAAAGGGTTGTACAGTACACCATGCATGCCTCCTGATTTGAAGGATTTTGTTAAAAACAAACAATAAAGGGAATCTGTCTGTATCCTTTGCAGTGAGGGGAAAATGGATACCCCTGGGAGGAGGAAGGAAGGTGGGTACTCAGCTGTGTCTAATGGACTTTGGCTGTGGAGAGTCTGGCCTGACTGATCTAAAACATGGAATAATTTTGTGATTATAAAAAACATAGCCATAGCCAGGCATGGTGGCGCACGCTTGTAATCCTAGTACTTGGGAGGCTGAGACCAGAGGATCCCGGTTCGCGGCCAGCCTCAGCTACTTAGTGAAGCCCTCCGCAACTTAGTGAGACCCTGTTTCAAAATAAAGAATAAAAAATAGGGCTGGAGGTGTAGCTCAGAGGTAGAAGCCCCTGGGTTCAATCTCCAGTACCACAAAAAAAAAAACACCATGATCATCAAGGAGAAAATGAAATTATACTCAAATCACCCATAATCTACCACCAAGAAATGAGTTATTTGAATAATTTGATAGTAGTTGGACATGGTGGCACATGCTTATAATCCCAGTATTGGGAGGCTGAGACAGGAGGATTACAGGTTCATGGCCAGGCTCAGCAACTTGTGAGGAGGCCTTCTGCAATTTAGTGAGACCCTGTTTCAAAATAAATAAAATGGGCCTGGGAATGCAGTTCAGAGGTAGAATTCCCCTGGGTACCATCCGTGGTACCACAAAAAATAAAAATAAAAATAAAAATAAAAATAAAAATGAATAGTTTGACAGTGTCTTTCTTTTATAGAATGGGCATCGGACGTTGTTTATAATTTTATATTCTGCTTTTTAAACTTACTATATAATTTTATCCCATTTCTTGAAATGTTCTTCAAAAGCAACATTTTATTTTTTATTTATTTTTTGTGGTACTGGGGATTGAACCCACTGACCTTCTGTCTCTAACCTACATCCCCGGTCCCGTTTATATTCTTAATTAATTAATTAATTGTGTCACTGGGATTGAACCCAGGGGCATTCTACCTCCGAGCTACACCCCAGGCCCTATTTTTTATCCTTTATTTTGAAACCAGGTCTCACGAAGTTGCGGAGGGCCTCACTAAGTAGCTGGAGGCTGGCCACGAACGCAGGTTTTCGCCTCCCAAGTACTGGGATTACAAGCGTGTGCCACCATGCCCGGCCCCTTTCTCTTTAAATATCAAAAGCTCTGGCAACCTTGAACCCAAATTCCTGCCTGATGCAATCAGATGGATTTGAGTAGCTGTTGCTCCCGTTATTTTTATTATTAATTAATTTATTTATTTATTGTGGTACTGGGGATTGAGCCCAGTGGTATTCTACCTCTGAGCTATACCCCCAGCCCTATTTTATTTTTTATTTTGAAACAGGGTCTCACTAAGTTATTTCCTGCTGGCCTTGAATCTGCAATCCTCCCATGTCAGCCTCCCAAGTGCTGGGATTATAGGTGTACACCACTCTGCCTGGCTGTTGCTCCCTTTAAATGGAATGTGCCCTCCCTAGTTCACTACAGTTCTCTGCTTCCTCTCATTTTATACCTAGACCTCCTTGCCTTTACCTGTTTGTATTACTTTCTTGGCTCCTGAAGGCATTGCTTTTTCTGGCTTTGTGGTTCCACCCCTCCACATTCACAGGTTACATTAGCAGGCTTTTTAGGGATGTCAGGCTGTCTTAGCTATTTATTATCCTCAAGCAGTGGTTCTCAATTGGAGATGAGTTTGTCTTTCACGAGACCTTTGGCAATGCCTCGAGATGTTTTGGTTGACACAACTACCGGGAGGTGGTGCTGCTGGCATGTAGTGGGTAGAGGCCAGAGGTACTGCTGAATGTCCTGCCATGCACAGTGCAGCCCTGCACAATGAAGACTTATCTAGCCCAAAATGTCAATAGTGATGTAGCTGAGAAACTCAGTCTAAAGGTGCACTCTGTTCGTATGTGTTCAGGGATCTTGGAATTATCTGTGATGGGGTGGGGCCTCAGGCTGCAGTCTGATCTCAGTAATCTTAGGGACTCTTACTTATGGGACTGTGGGGGAGGTTGATGGGTCTCCTCTTTGGCTGGTTGACCAGCAGTATTTTTGGTAACTTGGGTTCCCAGTATTATAAGAGTATTAGATTTGACTGCTGAAGGGTGACATTTCTGCCTTAGGTGTTGTTTGTCCATTTACTTTTATTTTATTTTTATTTTTATTTTTTGTGGTACTGGGGATGGAACCCAGGGACATTCTACCTCTGAGCTACACCCCCAGCCCTATTTTATTCTTTTATTTTGAAACAGGGTCTTGCTAAGTTGTTGAGAGCCTCACTAAGTAGCTGAGGCTGGCTGCGAACCTGCGATCCTCCTGTCTCAAGCTCCCAAGTACTGGGATTACAAGTGTGCACCACCATTGACTGGCTATTGTTAGTCCATTTATCTTTGTGGGCTTGACGTAAGGATCCTGCCTGTTCTGTGGACTTGCACATGTCATTGGAAAGTATTTTGCCTTGAAGGTTTCAACATGAAAGTTGTTCAGTGCTGCCGGATGTGGTGGCTCACGCTTGTAATCCCAGTACTTGGGAGGCTGAGATGGGAGGATCCGGGTTCGCAGCTAGCCTCAGCTACTTAGGCCCTCCGCAACTTAGTGAGACCCTGTTTCAAAATAAAGAATAAAAAATAGAGCTGGGGGTGTAGCTCAGAGGTAGAATGACCCCTGGGTTCAATCCCCAGTACCACAAAAAAAAAGTTGTTTAGTGCTGACACAGTGGCATCAAAGCCAAGGGTCTACTTGCAGCTGAGACTCCATTCCCATGAGGGTTTGTTTGGTAAGGCTGACAATGCGGACAATGAGGAGGAGGAAGAAGGGGAAGAGGAAGGGAAGGCGATTTCCATAGATGAAGTTAGAGTGAAGACCACTGAATGATCCCTGAATATCTTTCCATTGTCTCTTATGTCTTGGACTCAGGCCTGGTCAAAGTTCTAAATAAAAGGGATATTCTCCAGCTGGGTGTGGTGGCACATGCCTGTAATCCCAGTATCTGGGAGGCTAAGACAGGAGAATCATAGGTTCAAGGCCAGCCTCAGCAACTTAGTGAGATCCTCAGCAACTTAGTGAAATCCTGTCTTAAAATAAAGAATAAAAGCCGGGCGTGGTGGCATACACTTGTAATCCTAGTACTTGGGAGGCTGAGACAGGAGGATCGCAGGTTCAAGGCCAGCCTCAACTACTTAGTGAGGCCCTCCGCAACTTAGTGAGACCCTGATTCAAAATAAAGAATACAAAATAGGGCTGGGGGTGTAGCTCAGAGGTAGAATGCCCCTGGGTTCAATCCCCAGTATCACACACACACACAAAAAAAGAATAAAATAGGGTTGGGGCTGTAGCTCAAAAGTAGACTTCTGATTCTGGCATCTCCATTTGGAAGGCGTGACCTCCCCTGACTGTTGGAGAGTGTTTCACTCCTAATGGACTCGTGTAATTGGGTTCCCCCCTTTCTGTCCTTCCTCCACCTTTGTTGTCAATGCCATTGTGTAGGATTGTACCCTTCTGTCATTGCATACCCCTTAGTAACACCCAGCCTGTTTGTGGGAGGGATTGGAAGGTTTCCCTCCCCTCCCCTGGGGAAACGGAGCTGTGACTGTCAGCATAGCTGGGACTACAGCTTCAGGTTGCCTAGCCACCTCCTCTGTAGGAGGGTATGAGAGTTCTGATAGGAGGAGCGTGTATTATTCAGGATTAGTTTGGGTTTCCTTCAATATTGAACCCAAAGCAGCATGGCTCAAATGTCGAAGTTTATTTTTTCTCATGTTAAAGGTAGGCAGGGAGGGCTGGTAGGACAACTTCAAAAATGCTTCAGGGAGCTGGGTTTCTTTCATCTCTCTCCTCTGCCGTCCTTAGCCGCCACTTCTAGTCATGGTCCAGGATGGCTCCTCAAGCTCCAGCTGTTATGTCTGCATTGTAGTTGACTGGAAGGACAAAGAAAGGTATACCCTTCCCTTTAAAGACAACTTCTAAGGTCTTCTATGAAACATCTGCTCACATTTCTGGGGGAAAACCTAGTTTCCTGGCCATACCTGCTTGCAGGAGAGGCTGGGTAATTGTCTGTTTGGGGCAGCCATGACGTTAGCTAAAATTTCTATTAAGGAAAAAGATACTGGATTATTGAGAGCAGATATTGGAAGATGGCTAGCAGTCTCTGCCACAGAGAGATTGGGGATTTGTTTCTCTCAGAGTTGGGTCTCAATCTGCTGTTTGAGTATTCCTTTCTCAGCAACAGACTCCCTGAGAGCCTCAAAGACCCTCATGTGTGTCCCATGCTCATTGGTGTTGGTTTGTGCATCAAGGAGATGTGATCAGGAGAGGGAAGGCTGGGAGGTTTAAGTTGTGGTGGTGGAATCTGAGCATTTGCCTCAAGCTTAACCCTGTTATCTTTTTCTTGGGGTTTACTGGGGATGGAACCCAGGGCATTCTACCTCTGAGCTACACCCCCAGCCCTTTTATTTTTTATTTATTATATTTTTTTAATTTTGTGGTACTGGGGATTGAACCCAGGGGCATTCTACCTCTGAGCTACACTCCTAGCCCTTTTTGTTCTTTATTTTGAAACAGGGCTCACTAAGTCGCGGAGGGCCTCACTAGGTATCTGAGGCTGGCTGTGAACCTGTGATCCTCCAGTTTCAGCCTCCCAAGTACTGGGATTACAAGCGTGCATCACTATGCCCAGCTATTTTTTATTTTGAATCAGGGTCTTACTAAGTTGCTGAGGCTAGCCTTGAACCTGCAATCCTCCTGTCTCAGCCTCCCAATTAAAAGGATTACAGGCATGCACCACCATGTCTGGCAGCCCTGTTGTCTTCAAGCTCAGATAGAATCTGATGACCTAGATGGGGCTGAGAGTTTTGGGAGGCCTAAAGGGGTGTGGTTCAGATGGTGAAATTTTGTTTCTTAATTTGAATCAGGAAAGCAGTCAAGGGACTTGGCTTCTCCTTGGTAGACTGTGTTCTCTGGCAGGGCTAGGAGTAGGATGAAGCAAGCCAGGTGCCTGGGGCCAGCATTTAAGGCTACACTGACTCTCAGGTTCCTGCCTGTGGTTGCCTGAGAGTTTTTTACAGTTTGTGCCCTGGGCACCTGCCTCACTTCACCTACCCCTAGCCCAGCTCTCTGGAAAAAGAAGCATATGTGCATTGGCAAGTGAGTAAAAGGGTAGAAGTTTACACCATGGAAAAAGACTCCCTCCCTCTCCAGATCATTAGTCGCCTCTCCAGAGGCAGCCTTGCTGACCAGGTGCTCTGTATCCCTTTTATATTCTTCCAGCTGGTCTTTCAGACCCGGCCCTGCAGGGACTTCCTTGAGTAGCAGCCCTTATTCATTAATTTAACACACAGTCATTAAATGTCCACACTGTACCATATTTACTTGTGTGCAGAGAGGATCAAGCCTGCAGGAAATTTGCAGCAGGGTGGAGGAAAAGAGGAGCCGAAATGAGATCAAGTGCCTGTCTCTTCCCAGCCTTGGAGCTGCAGACAAGCTCAGTGTGCAGAGCCAGGATACTCTGATACAGTCTCTCCCTGTGATTGTCCATCTTTTTGTCTCTCTCCTTTTGTCCCTTTCTCTCTGTCTCTGCTTCCTTGTCTTTGTCTCTTTTCTCTCTCTTGTCTCCTCCTCCTCCTCCTTTATCTTGTACTGGGGATTGAACCCAGGGGCATTCTACCTAAGAGTACACCCCCAGCCCTATTTTATTTTTTTATTCAACGTCACTAAGTTGCTGAGGGTCTTGCTAAGTTGTTGAGGCTGTCTTCAAACCTGCAATCTTCTTGTCTTCAGCCAACCAAGTACTGGGATTACAGGAGTGAGCCACCACACCTGGCCTCTGTCTCTACTTTTTGTGTTTCTTTGTCAGTCTTTTTCTCAAAGCTGCATGCCTTCTCACTTCTGCTGCTTTTTGTAGTCTTGCTTCCTTCCTCGGCTTAATTGTGGTTTCTGTTCCTCTGCTAGTAAGGGCTTGTATGTTATTTGACTTGCTGTGGTTTCTAACTCTTTTTAGAGTACCCTGCTATTATTATATTTGGTCTCTTGCTATTCCTGGGAGAGACAGTCTAATGGACCCAGTTTGGGTCCAATATCTGGCTCCATCAGCCATGATAGGGGAGGAAGAACAATTCCCAAGAAGGGGCTGGGGTAAGTACCTCTAAATATGCTTATTGTATTGCAAAGGGGCCTGTGAATTACTGGTGGCTATTAACTACTTACTTGGTCTAGGCTTAGCTGATCTAGGCTTAGCCCACACAGAGAACTTTGATCAGCAGGGTAAGTCCCTGGGAAGACCTCCCAGCAGCACACATTCCTTTGGGAATCATCTTCCCTCCCCCTCTACCAGGGTGCCCCCAGCTCCCCACCTCATGTGATTGACTAGTGAGCACCTGTGTAATTTGCCAATGTATCGAGTGAAGCTCTTTAAGCACTATGTTCCTTCTGCCACATATATTTATTTCCATAGTTAGCTCTGAGTGCTCCTCTCTCTCTGTCTCTTTTGTCTTTTTTGTTTATGTCTCTTCTTTTGAGTAGAGGAAGGTCCATCTTTCTGAAAATTGCCTTGTCCCAGCAAATTGGCTGTTAAGGGAAAGCCATCACCACTTTGATTTCAACCAGGGCTCACTCGTTCCTCAAGAACACACTTTGCTTTTATTGCCTTCTGAGAATTTGTGATCTTGGGGAAGCAAGACCCAAACACCTGAGGGAGAGACCTATTTACAACTGATATCCATAGGAGCATACCTTAGACTCTAGCTGTGCTGTGTAGTGGGAACGCCTTAGGGTTCTGGGAACAAAGAATGCAGGGAGGGGCTGGCAGGTACATTTGGCAAAGGTTTTCAGGGGAGTGGAGGCTGAGCTAGACCTTGGAAGGTCTGCCCAGGGGTAGCTGGTGGCTGTGACAGGAGGAGGAGGGGAGGACATTTCTTTTGTGTGTATATCTGGCATGAATAAGGAAACAAGATTATAGCTGAAGGAGAGAGTGCAAAATGGTAAGAGTAGGTGAAGGTGGCTTTAGAGGATCAGCCTGATATTGTGATAACATTCGAGGTACACATAAGTTCTCTTTTGGGGGGCTAGGGGCAGTACTTAGAGGTATCCTTGTGTTCGTACTTGCTGTAGAACCCCTGGATATTGCTCTCCTGTCCTACCCATGGATCAAAGCAGTTTGTTTAGCAGGGGCGGAGTGCTAGAACCCTCAACACAGGACCCAGACGTCACAGGTGCAGGAGGAGCTGAAGCTGGAAGCAGCAGTGCCGACATGAGCCTAGGGCCTGCTCGGGGCTCACTTCTCTTCTCCATGAGCCTAACTGAGAATGGGGAGGCCTGGATAGGAATGGTGGGGTGATCACTTGGGCTTGGGGATTGTGGTTGTCTCCCTCAGCTTCAGTTTCCTCATCATAAAATGAAAATAAGTATATCTGCATTCTGGGGTTTGTGAGAATTGATTGAGAGGATGTGTATGAAATTGTCAGGTATATAACAGACTTTTTTTTTAACACTCACATGCAAAACATTCTCTAATTCCTAGGCAGTCTGTTATCTGCATTCAAATTTACCTCATTTATTTATGGGTCTCTCTTTTCCCCACTGTCTAACATGGCTGTAGAGAGGTCTTACTTGGAACCTTGGAAGTATGGGTGAGGAAGAATGGGAGAGGTGAGGTCAGCCATTCTTGGGCCTGGGAAAAGTTTCCAAAACTTGTTCTGGCTATTAGAACATATGAGTATGTGTTCATGCATACTTTCCCCCCTTCTTATATTTATTTATTTATTTGTTTGTTTGTTTGTTGTTTGTTTGTGTGTGGGAGGGTACTGGGCGTTGAACCCAGGCCTTTGCATATGCTAGGCAAATGCTCTAGCACTGAACTACATCCCCAGCCCTTTTAATTTTATTTTGAGACAAGGTCTCGCTAAGTTGCCAAGGTTGGCCTCAGACTTGGGCTCCTCTTGCCTCAGCCTTCCAAGTATCTGGGAGTATAGCAGTGTGCCACTGTGCCCAGCTCATGCATGCCTTTGTATCGTGTGTGTGTGTGTGTGTGTGTGTGTGTGTGTGTGTGTGTGTGGTGCTGGGGATTGAACTCAAGGGCATTCTACCTTTGAGCTACACCCCAGCCCTACTTTATTTTTATTTTATTTGACTTTATTTTTTTGTGGTACGGGGGATTGAACCCAGGAGTATTCTACCTCCAGGCCACACCCCCCCAGCCCTATTTTTTTTATTCTTTAATTTGAAACAGGGTCTCACTAAGTTGCCGAGGGCCTCACTAAGTAGCTGAGGCTGGCCGCAAACCCGGATCCTCCAGTCTCTGCCTCCCAAGTACTGAGATTACAAGTGTGTGCCACCACACCTGGCTTTTATTTTTATTTTGAATCAAGGTCTCACTAGGTTGCTGAGAGTCTTGCTAGGTTGCTGAGGCTGTCCTTGAACCTGCGATTCTCCTGTCTCAGCCTCCCGAGTACTGGGATTACAGGTGTGTGCCACCATGGCTGTCGCACCTTTTTTTTTTTTTTTTTGCGGTACCGGGGATTGAACCCAGGGGTGTTCTACCTCCGTGCTACACCCCCGGCCCTATTTTTATACTTTATTTTGAAACCGGGTCTCACGAAGTTGCGGAGGGCCTAAGTAGAGAGAGAGAGAGAGAGAGAGAGAGAGCTGAGGCTGGCCTCAAACCCGGATCCTCCAGTCTCCGCCTCCCAAAGTACTGGGATTACAAGCGTGCGCCACCACGCCCGGCCCCTGTCGCACCTTTTATCTCTGAATGTTAACGGTGTTAGGATGTTCAAGGGTGCTGTCAGCTGGGGCAGGTGCACAGTATGCCTGTTTGCCTATTCTGGTTCTCACTGGTCCATTGTTCCCTCTAATGTAGACAGGAAGGGCAGAAGGGATGCTCTCTGTAAAGAGAGTTTGGGCCTCTGTGCCCTCAGCTCAAGCCTACTCAAGCCAACTTTCTGGTTTTCCTTCTAGGTCTGTTGACATTTGTGAACTGTGCCTATGTCAAGTGGGGCACACGAGTACAGGACACATTCACCTACGCCAAGGTCCTAGCACTCATTGCCATCATTGTCATGGGCCTTGTCAAACTGTGCCAGGGTAAGAGGGGCCTACAGTGGGAAGAAGGGTGGGTGTCCTCAGCAGTTCCTCTGAGGAGGACGTGGGGACTCTGCTAGCTTTACTGCTCAGCTCTTTCCAAGTCTGTGCTAGAGTATGTCAGTGAGTGCAGGATGGTCGTGAATCTCTTCCTGGGCTTTGTGGGCCAAGATAGCTTGGCCAACTGGACATGTCAGGCCCTTCTCAGGGTTGCTTTCCTTTTGTGGAAGCTGGGAGCATTGCAGAAAGCAGCTGAGGCCCTAGGAGCTCTTGAAACTTGGATAATAATTGGACCACCAAAATCATCGGGGAGATAGAGTGGATCCTGATTTTGGTTTGTAACTGCCAGGGAGCGAGTAGGAAAACTTGATCTTTCTGGAGAGGGGAGGTAGGGTGTGTGCGTGTGCGTGCAGATGTGTGTGTGCGCTAGGAGGAGGTAGAGTGTGGAAATGAGTGGTTATTTTGCAGGCTTTACTTCGCATCTGGACTTGTGTTCAGCATTCCCTCTCAAAGTCAGCTCTCAGCAAAATGGTAGAATATTATGAAACTGGCACTTTCCTGCAGTTGCCTTTGAAAGCTTTTCATTCCTGGATCAGAGTGGACTGGCAGTGAGGGTAACAGGCCCTGCAAAATCTCCTGAGCCCTTAGAGAAGTCCTGAAGGGTCTTTAGCAAGAATATTTACTTCATTTATCAGCTTCATTCTCTAGAGCATCAATCCCTAAAGGTGATTGTGTTTACAATCCTCTGGGGAGATGAAACCCTCATCTCAGACCTATTGTATACTTTGGTTGGTTTGGTCTAAAAACTGCTTTTAAGAAGTTCTCTGGGAGTCTTAGTCCACGACCTTTGTGCATTCACTCCAAGTAAGTGCTGCCAGCCATCTGGATGTCCCTGGAGCATTTTGGTGTCAAATTAGGTTGTTGAGTAATCCTCCCCCCACCCAGACATCTGTGCCTCAGGGAACCACTGCTCTGTGCAATGACTGACCCCTGCAGGATGGAGGGCTCTGTTTTCCCTGTTCTTGCTGCACACCCAGCCCTTTTTGCCATGTTGAGAGCAGGGTCTAGGCTTTCTGCAGGGAGTGATAACAAGCTTCTTTAGAATTCTGTCTGAGTGTTGCTGAAATTCTCAGCGTGTCCAGAAGGTTTCTCCTGTGCATCTGGGTGCTGCCCTCCTGGGCTCTCAGATTTACAGTCTCCAGAAGCTTCAAAGGGAAATGATAGGAACCAGGGTCTGGGCTGGCTCCCTGAAGAGATAAGACCTCAGTTCCCGTATATTTGATTTCCTGCCCCATGCAACCACACCTACTGCGTGTAGAGTGGCAGAGTCCTCTCCACTGATAAACCCACATGACCAAACTGCGCAGTGATCTGGGCCAAAACCTTCCTCAGGAAGGTCTAATTGTAAACGGAAAATCACTCCTTTATGTGAAACTGTGGTGTTATAAAAAATAGGAAGAAAGAAGAGCTGTAGATGGCTGTGAGGTCACTTGCAGGAAATGAAAATTCCTTAGGGTTTTAGAAGTATTGTCGTATCAGAAGGCAGCCAGAAATGCCTTTGTTTTTCTGAGATTGTCTAGTTTTACTAAAGAAAAAGCAACTTTTTGGGGGAGTGGTTGGGGTGGTAAGTGCAGAGAGCTGGTGGTTGTTGTTATTTTGGTGATAAATGATTTTTTTTTCTTTCCCCTGCCCTATTGTTTTTTCTTTCTTTTCTTGTCCCTCGTCTTCCTCCCCTTTCTGCTTTTTTTTCATTTTCCCTTCTTATTCTCCCTCACTATCCTTCCTCTTCTCTATATACCTTTCTTTCATCTCTCTTCCCTGCTTCTCCTTCGACCTCTTCCTTCCCTGAACCCCTACCTGCCTTCGCCCCCACAGGACACTCTGAGCACTTTCAGGACGCCTTTAAGGGTTCCTCCTGGGACGTGGGAAACCACTCTCTTGCCCTCTACTCTGCCCTCTTCTCTTACTCAGGTTGGGACACCCTTAATTTTGTAACAGAAGAAATCAAAAACCCAGAAAGGTAAAGGCGAGATCACGCTCTCACTCCCCACCTTGGATGGAACTCCTGCTGGTCGTGGGCATGCTTGCCCTCTTCCCACCTCCTCCCGGGCCTCTCATCCCCTCTTCTCCCTACTCCCCCTTCTCCAGTTAGGAGGGGTTGGGGGCTAGGATGGGGGTGAGTGAAGGTGGGAAAGCCCTTGGCTTTCACCCTCACATTCACACTGGAGGGGCCCCAGGGTCCTTTGTGGAGGAGAGGTCTTTGGTGGGCAGCAGCAGACCCAGCTGGGGCTGAGGTGTCAGGACCTTGCACTCTGGTGCCAAGACTGCAGTCTACAGAGCCTGGGCTTCTTCTGGCCAGCTGGGTCCCCAGCCTGCCTTAAGTCCCCAAAGGACACTTCTCCTTGCGTTTTTCCTGATAGGATAGATGCAGGAGGATTATAAAACCCTGTGGGACTCGGCCCTACTGTAGTGAGGATTAAGTATTGGTCATGAGCTATCTTCCCCCAGGAATTTTTTTTTCTTTTTTCTCTCTCTCTCAGTAGAAAGAGCCCAAGGGCATGGGATGCGTAGGCCACAAGGGGAAGATGACCCAGAGCCTGCCTCAAAGACCTGGAGGCCAGTGAACTGTTATATATTAGGAAAATTCCAGTGGAGACTTGATAGACTTTGATCCCCGGGAGAGGTGGGTTCTAGGTAGTTCTGTCTCACTTGTTCTGACAGAAATTTGCCCTTGGCCATTGGGATTTCTATGCCAATCGTGACGCTTATCTACATCCTGACCAACGTGGCCTATTACACAGTGCTGAGCATTTCGGATGTCCTGAACAGTGATGCTGTGGCTGTGGTGAGTCTCTTGGGAACCTCGTTTGTCATCTCATGATACTTAGCCCCCAAAATGGCCCAGTCTTTCTGCAGTGACTAGCTCTGCAGGACAGAGGGTGGGCTGCTCAGCAGTGATCACAAATGCAGGAGGATCAGGAACCTGTCCTGTGTTGAATGCCCCTTCTGTGCTCTGCCACCAGACATTTGCTGACCAGACATTTGGCATGTTCAACTGGACCATCCCCATCGCTGTTGCCCTGTCCTGCTTTGGGGGCCTCAACGCATCTATCTTTGCTTCATCAAGGTAGTGTGTCTCAGCTTTACTGATAATATACTGCAATATTTAATGCTCTGGGACTCTAGGCATAAGAGCTCCTCTTTTCTCTTCTCTCTCTTGTGGGCCTACCATGTGTGTGTGTGAGTGTGTGTGTGTGTGTGTGTGCGCGTGCGCGCATGCACGTGCATATGCATGTGCTTGCCCTTGTGCAAACATTTGTCTACTCGTAGCTCATGTTTTTTTCTGATGTGAGGGTAGATTGGTAAGGGTGTGGGGAAGGAAGGCAATAGCGTATAGTAGTGACCCTGGCAGGCACCAGGTTTTAGGTCCTTGTAAGTTATGCTGTACCCCCAGGATTCATTCCTTCAATAAATGATAACTGAGCACTTCGTGTGCACCAGGTCTTGGTGCTTTGAACAGGGTGACTCTGCCCTCATTTCAAAGAAGACACTGAGGCCATTAATTAGGCTCCTGCTCTCCTCTCAGTATAGAAACCTGCCTAGAAGAGCACTTGTCCTTCCTGTGATTGCAGAGAAGGGAGCAGGTCCACTTTTCAGTTTGCCTCTGCAAGCTGGTGTCAGAGGTCCAGCACGTCCTCCAGCACTTTGCTTCATCATTCGGCTCTTCTCTTTGGTGAATATTCACTTGGAGCCAGCTCTCCACCAGCTTCTCTCATTTCCACTTGCAGAAGTCATGAAGAGCTTTTCTTGTCTACTCTCTTCCCCTTACCTGATGCACTCTGTGTGTGTGTGTGTGTGTGTGTGTGTGTGTGTGTGTG
>PVJS01043682.1:0-16972 GCA_004027185.1 Glis glis | reverse complement strand
GACTGAATTAGTGGTTGCTCCGATCCTAAGACTCCAGCTCTTAGACCGTTCGACCAGCTACTGGTTCCTCTGACTCTCCACGTGCAGTCAGAACCTGGGACTACATTGCTTCAAACTGTAAGCCCATCTGATAAATCCCTTTTTTAAAATATACTCATTCTGTGTATTCTGTTAATCTAGAGAACCCTGTCCAATACAAGGTGGCACACACTTGTAATCCTAGTACTTGGGAAGCTGATACAGGGGGATCTCAGGTTTGAGGCCAGTGTATTGTAACTTAACAAGACCTTGTTTCAAAATAAAAAATAAAATAGTGTTTGGGGTTTAGCTCAAAGGTAGAACACCCTTTGGTTCAATCCCCAGTACCACACACACACACACACACACACACACACACACACACACACAGGACAAGGTTTGGAAGAGTGTCTGGATAGATAAACACAAGGAGGCTCCTGTAGGATGGTACACCCAGAGAGGGCATGGAAGCTCTGTGCCCCTTCACATATACCTGGCTCTATGCATCTTTTCATCTGTATCTTTTTGTAATATCCTTTATAATAAATAGGTAAAAGTAAGTAAAATGTTTTCCCCTGAGTTCTGTAGGAAAATTAGTTGAATCTGAAGAGAGAGTGATGAAAACCCCAACTTATAGCTGACTGGTCAGAAGCACAGGTCACAACCTGAGACTTGTTATTGGCCCTGAAGTGGGAGGCACCTTATGGGAGTGCTCCTTTAACCTGTGAAATTTCATGCTATTACCAAGTAGACAGTGTTAGAACTGAATTGAATTAGAGGACACCGAGCTGGTGCCCACTGGAGAATTGGTTGCTGGTAAGGAGGTATCTCCATACATCTTGGTGACTAGAGGAAAAGGGTTGTGCAGAATGAGTTTGTGGAGGTAGAAAACCCCACTTTATCTTTGGTTTTCCCTAAATTTCTTCCTAATGGTATATTATAGTTGAATTTTCATTTTCTTCATATTTTTCATATTTATATAATAAACATTTACATTTTAAATGGTTACCTAAGAATGCTGTATATAAAATGAGCCTGAAAAAGTAGTTTAGACTGGAATTCTTTAGTATTTGCCTCAAGATTCTTTCTTTTATTCTGACAGTTGAAACATTTAAACTATATTTGAAATTAGTATCCTGTCCTGGTGTAATGACTTTGATATCCCAGCAAATTTCGGGTTTGTTATTTTGTCCCTTTGCCATGAGCAAATAGCTGCCTGGAGTTCCATTCTGTTGTCCATATGATATGCTATGGATTCTAGAAAATTTTATGTCTTCTTTTGAGTATGGCAAAAATTTCCTGCTTGTTGTAAACATCAATTTGGGGGACATATTCATAATGTTGTGTTTATGCACTATCTTTAAATCTACCCCTTCCTTTTTTGCCTGAAGATATACTTGGGAATAAAGTGTTTTATCACTTAGGCAATTTTCCATAAAATACCAGAAATAAATAAGAGGAGAAAGAAGTACACTCAAATGAAATGTATTGAGTATAATTTTGTAAGTGTACTACAGAAGCTGAACTTGGGAGTGAAAAGGGTAGATTTTTTTTTTATATGATGCTCCAAGGGAACATACAAAATGTCACATTTTAGTATAGGCAGAAAATCAGGAATGAAGTGTTCAAAAGCTGTGACAATCAATGAGTGCAACTTTGGAAGAATCTACTTGTTTCTAATAAAATACAAACAGGTGCCACAATGAAGCTGTGATGTGGCCTTTCCCCAGTTGCCTTGTCCTAGTCAGTATTCTTGAGCTACAACCTTGCAATCCTCTAACACAATGATTTGTGTGGTTAGGAGAGGCATATGGTATTCTGATTCTGAAAGCAATCTTTGGCACCTTCATCTCAGTTCATTTCTGCCCTCAAAGGCTTACTCTGTCAAGTTTTGCACTTAATTCTGAAATGCAAAGACAACAAGGAAAGAATGACATACACACAAATCATGCCAAATGCAGGCAAACTATGATAGGTAATAGAAGGGCAGTCATGCCAGGAAATGAAGGACTGCAGTTTGGAAAATGGAGAGAGAGTCAGTGGCATCTACCCTGAACCTTAAAGGAAAATTAGCACTCAGGGTTTGGTGAGAAGCTCCCGTTCTGTTTGGCATTATGGCTTCCTGAGGTGGGAAAGAGATGAACCCAGAAAGGCAGGTGAAGGTTTGATTATCTCATCAGATTAAGTTTTATTTTTGAGTCAAGGTTAGAGCTGATCAGAGCCATGCCTTAAGAATGGTCTTCCCTTGAGAGTGGAGTGCATTAGGGAAGAAGCAAGAGTGAAGAAATTACCCTTTTCTGTCAGCCCTCCAATCCTATCACTTCCCACTTCAATGTGCCTCCATTTGGCTTATGGTACCAATGTGTCAAAACCATAGTATCTGATATTTGATTAGGTGCACACATGAGGACATTCTTCAGATTCTCACTTACTTGGATCCTGTGGATCCAGGAAGTAAAATGTAATCATGTCATCTTTTTTTTTTTTTGCGGTACCGGGGATTGAACCCAGGGGCTACGCCCCCGGCCCTGTTTTTTATCCTTTACTGAAACCGGGTCTCACTAAGTTGCGGAGGTCCTCGCTAAGTAGCTGAGGCTGGCCGCGAACCCGGATCCTCCGGTCTCTGCCTCCCAAGTACTGGGATTACAATCATGTCATCTTTTTAAAAAAAATATCAGTAACCTGGCATGGTGGTGCACACCTGTAATCCCAGTATTCGGGAGACTGAGACAGGAAGATAACAGGTTTGAGGCCAGCCTTAGCAACTTAGTGAGACCCTGTTTCAAAATAAAAAATATAAAGGACAGGGGGTATAGCTCAGAGGTAGAATTCCCTTCATTCAATCCCCAGTACCCCCAAAAATGTCAGGAAGATCAAAGTTTCTGGTTCTAAGTTTTGTCTTTCTTATCCACAATATTTAAAATATGTATAAAAATGATTGGTTCCAAGTTTTGTCTTTCTTATCCACAATACTTAAAATATGTATAAAAATTATTGAAAGTATCAGATATGTGTAGATTTTCTGAGCATGGAGTTTTCTACTGTTTTGTTTTATTGGGATAGTTTTTTTCTGCATTTGCAGTTATCTTTATAATTATTTTGAATGAAAATGAACTAAAAGCCGGGCGTGGTGGCGCACGCTTGTAATCCCAGTACTTTGGGTGGCAGACACCGGAGGATCTGGGTTCGAGGCCAGCCTCAGCTCGCTCTCTCTCTCTCTCTCTCTACTTAGTGAGGCCCTCTGCAACTTTGTGAGACCCGGTTTCAAAATAAAGTATTAAAAAAAATAGGGCCAGGGGTGTAGCGCAGAGGTAGAACGCCCCTGGGTTCAATCCCCGGTACCACAAAAAAAAAAAAAAGAAAGAAAGTGAACTAAAGGGTGAAAAACCCAAAGAGGCAGATAATTAAGACCTTTGTTATTAGACTGCAAATCAGTTCTGGCATATCCTTTCTTTATAGGAAAAGAATAGCCTGATGACAGGAAAAACAAGGTATAAATTTGTCTTCTTCCATTTAGGAGGAATAAAGTACAGTCTTCATCATCATCCACCTATATTTTTAAAATGTTGGCAGGAGTCTGACATTTCTTTAGAAACTATTTCTACAATTTATATTGCTTGGTTTATTGTCCCTGCATCTCATTGCCTCTCGGGAACATCTCTATCTTCTTGGAAGGAAATCACTTCTTCTCAATCAAACCAAGTTATTCCAGTAGAGCAGCTAAGTGTCTTTGGTCACAGAGGGAGACACACAAGAGAATGGGAACATGAGAGAGGGCAACCAGGTGATATTTGAGGTCTTGGTTGCAACTGTTTTGAGGTCAGAAACATGCTTTGGTTTAGTTGTATGAGCCATTAACTTTCCCTTTTTTGTATGTAAGGTTAAATTTGGGTTCTAGTTACCTATTAAAAATGCCCAATGAGCCTGGCGTGGTGGCGCATGCTTGTAATCCCAGTACTTGGGAGGCTGGAATCAGAGGATCCGGGTTCGCAGCTAGCCTCAGCTACTTAAGTGAGGCCCTCTACAACTTAGTGAGACTCTGTTTCAAAATAAAGAATAAAAAATAGGGCTGGGAGTGCAGCTCAGAGGTAGAATCCCCTGGGTTCAATCCCCAGTACCACAAAAAAATGCCCAATGAAAACCCTCAATCTGTCTACATTTCCATTCCTACAACTGACCTCTTTAATATTCCATGAACTCTTATTTCTACCATTACAGTAATTTTCTGACTGGCTCCCAGTATTCACTAAAAAAGTGAATATTTTCCAAGACTGCATTCATGCACATATGACCTGTGCAGACGTACAGGGCCCTATTTTTAAAAGGGCCCTGTGCTTGGTTTAATGCTTTGCTGTTGACAACTTGAAATCCTTACTAATTTTATCTCTAATTTTCTTTTCTGTAAATGGATCATGTACATGATGACGGGAGATATGCTAGGCATGGAATCAGGACTATAGGCTCAGTGGGCAGCAGGCCGTGTTCACACTGAGTTTTTGGCATTGCTGCCTAGAGCATACATATACATGTTTAGTGCAATCTGGGGCAGCACGGGTCCCCAGTGGGGAGACAGAGACATAACTTGGGACCAGATTAGGGGCAGCAATGGTATCAGGAAATAGGTAGTATTCCACATGGGGGGAAATGCTGGGAACCAAGTGGGAAGTCAACATGTCTATCTGTCCCCAGATACTGTCCTTGCAGAATTTGCACAAATATTAAACTCTGTGGTCTGAATGTCAGGATAGAAACCGCCTGTGCTCAAGTAAAATCTTTCAGTAAATCATTACCAAATAAAAGTATATACACACATGGGCGTTGTACTCAGACATATCAGGGAGTTATTAGCAATCTTCAAAGAGTTTGGAATCTCTGATTTTGAAAAGTGCTGAATCATTGCAAAGCAAATGTTTGCAAGCTTAGAAACAGGAATCATATTTATAGATCACTGCATTTCACAGAAAACCTTCTTTACATATGAAGAATTGGATCCTAGTGTTTTTACTTCTCTGGTTGAATTAGGAGTGATATAATGGCCTATGGGTAAAATATAAAGTGTATAAAGCCTCCAGAGGGAAATTAGATATGAAGATAATGAAATACTTAGAAAAGTAGTACTTTTGTGATGATGATGATGATTATGATGATGATAGAACTATTTACTATCACTACTTTCCAATAAGGTTGCTATTAACTTGATGTGGCTATTGAGTATTTCAAATGTGGCTAGTATAACTGAGGAAGTGAATATTTACTTTTAATTAATTTAAGTTTAAATAACCACATGTGGTTAATGTCTAACATGATTGTCAGCAAAGTTCTAGAAACTGATATATAGGGAAATCTTTAAAGAAATGGGTATGTTTGTTTTGGATGATAAAGACTTGAGGAAGACATGTTGATTATTGTCAAACCATGTCAAATAGTAGTTTAGATATACTCATTTTGTGTTTCCACAAAGTAGGACTAGAACTAATGAATAATTTTTTCATACAGGAACAAATTTGGACTTTATGTAAACAACTTTCTAGTGTATCTTAGATGCAATGGGTAACTAGACTAGATGCCTTTCAAAGTTCCTTTTCTATGCTACACATCTATGATTGTCTAAATGTATACTATGGAAATAATTTGTTTCCAGCTCGATAGCTATGCAATATAAAAGTCATTTAGGACACCCAGGCTAGGTGGCCTTGTCTATTTTTCTATTAGATCTTTGGTGAAATATACTCTGTCAGTCTTTGAGATTAATAGTTCTATTTTCTACTCACTATTTTTGAGAAAATACCATTACTAAAGTAATTTGTGGGAAAAAAGAAAACTAACTTTTTAAGATCTTTCTCATGGGGCTATCAGTATATACTTTTCATAAGTCCTTCACTTCTCAGTCATGATAGGTTTGTAAGGTTATGTCCCTAAAACATCAACAGGTAAGTATTGTAAATAATGTGATTCCTAGGTTAGATAATGGTTGGTCCAATTGCTTCCAGTAAGAATATAATCTCCCTAGATTGAAGAATATAATCTCACTAGATTGAAGCAGTTGCCATAATCAGTGTCTGTGTTTACATTTCTGTAATCATATCCTTTGTGTGGTATTCCAATTCAGAAAAATTATAAAGTTAAAATAATTACATATTTTATTTAACAATTCAGAAGAGGTAGAAAGTAAAGTGATTCAACAACAAATATTTACAAGGTACACTGTACTCTAAGCAATACACAAACACTGTGGATACAGTGGGAGACATGGCATGGTCTTTGTACTCATGCAGTTTATAGTTAAATGGAGGAGATAGAGAAGTACACTATCAATCACAGCTTGGAAATTAGTGCTATGTTAGTGGGGGCACATAAGAGATGTAGAAATACATAGAAGCATCCCTAACCTATCCTGGATTTGGGAATGTATGGAATGGGAACAGGATAGATTATTAAACACATTTCTGTATCAATTCAGATATGATTTTTATAATTTGTTATGCAAATATGGAATGACTGTCTTGGACTTATTTGACCTCAGGTCTCTCTCTCTCTCTCACTTATCCCCTGCTCTTCTCTGTATTATATACAGGCTGCTTCCTGAAGGCTGCAATTCCTAGGCTACCCAACATTTTGTGGCTGTCTTAGCTCAGCCAATGGGCAGATCAATAGAAAATTAAAACCCAGAAGGATGGAGCATCCAAAGTTTTTCTCTTTTGTCTGCACCAGATGGCTACTCCTCCAATGGCTACATATTCTCTGTTATAGTTAGATATAAAATGTCCCCTAAAGAGCTCACTTATTAATATTCAGTTGATATAATTGAGTCATGAGGGTTGTAATCCCAGAAGTGGATAAGCCAATTGTAATGGATTTACTTGGGTGGTACCTGTGGCACTGAGGTCTGGCCATGAGGTCTGGCTGGTGGAGACCAAGAACAAAGAAACCCAAAGAAAAGGCATGAAAGCAGAAACACCCCTAATCATCCCCCTGCTCCCAGCCCATAAATTTACCAATTCTGGCCCAGTGTCAAGCCTACCAATTGGAATAATACATGACTGCTTTTGCTCTCCCCTGCTTCCTAATCCCCATAAAAAGCCCCAAGCCTGTAAGGAAGCAGACTTCTGACTCATGTGGGCTCTTTCCCTGGTCAGTGGCTCTCTCCCAGGTCTTATCCCTGAATAAAACCTGTTCCTTGTTGTCGAGCTGTGTCCCTTTTGTCCCTATAATTCCTAACATATGCCAAAACCCGGAAGGGAGTAGGCAGCTAGGTCTCTTTTGTGACTTTGGAAATGACAGATAGCTGTACTCACCTCGGCCGGGCACAGGCAGTAGCGGCTTGTCCCGGCCTAATTCCCGGATCATGAGAGATTTCTGGCCCGCCACTCTCCAGGGAATCAGCTCCATTTACCCTCCACCTCCCCTCCTTCCCACGGATCCAGCGCTGGAATGTCCTTGGCCGATTCTGGGTTCCTGCATTCAACACTGATCACTAATTCAGGCCCAGTAAGTCCTGCCTAGTCTGCCTTTCTGCAGTATCCAGAAAGGCCCTGAGAAAGCCCCCCTTCCCCACCCTTGACAGGCAGCTACACTCACCTGGCCGGGTGCAGGTAGTGGCAGCTCCCTGCCAATAGGGGATTTTCTCTTGTTAAAATAGAAATGCAGGGACACCTGCCTTTCTGTTTCTGGCCCCGCCCATCCACAGGCAGATAATTTCAGACACTGGCGGCCTTCACCGAGGACGCTTGGTGAACGCTGCGTCTGTTCTTTGGCATCGTGTCTTACCGACCCAAGAGTTCCCAAATTTCAAAAATCCCCCAGAGTGCCCTCTGGCATGCCTTTAAAACATCTTTTTACTTTGGGACTGAAGGGGGAGCTTAAGCCAAAATCCCAGTGACCTGCCTGAAAATGGCACATTTGACCCCCAAATCCTATGAGACTTAAATAACTACATTGCCTGAAATGGCCAATGACAGGAGGCCCTTTATTTCCAAGCTGCTTCTCTCCATTACTGCTCTGTAAAAATCGCTTTCTCTACCAAGTCCTTCTCCTTGGTGCAAAACTTCCCAGGAAAAAAGAAATCCTCCCCCTATTCTTTTGATTCAGCCACCCCGCACGGCCTCAGTGGCCAGGTTCGCTCCACTCTAGCACACTTGCTGACTTTTCCCACTCTGCCGCTCTCTGGGTCTGCTCCTCCAAGTGCTAAGGGCCGCCAAGGTGAGCTCCCGCTGCCTGCCAGAGCACCCCCTGTCTCCGCCCGCACCCCACCCTGGCTCCTCCCTCTGCCATCCGCCACCAGACTCCTCCAAGATGAGCCGTGGCTGCTGCCGCCTCGGTTACCCACCATCGCTGCCATCTGATCTCCCATCTGCCAGGGCGCCAGCCCTTCCCATTTCCACTCTACCCCTCGCGCGCACACGCCAGCCTCTGAGGACTCCACGCCCCCTCCATTCTTCCTCAAATTCCTCCCCTGTCTGGTCCCCTACCGCCTGCCTCCTGCGACTGCCCCACCACTTTTCCCGGATGCTTCTGCCGCCCCGCCTCCCATCCTGTCCACCTCAGCCTGCATCAGGGGTCAGGGTCCGCACAGGCCCTGGTTGGCAGCCCCACACCCCTCTGTGGCGTGCTGCAGTCACTGTGGGCCCAAGCCACCCAAACCTCTTCCTCTTTTTCTCCACCCCTCACTCATTGCCCTTAAGAGAAGTCAAGGAGCCGGGGAATCATCCACGTTCTTCTGCCTTTCTCTATGAGGGATCTTGCCCAAGTGGAAGAGTTAGTAGGATCTTTCTCTGAGGATCCCACTAAATTTCACTGGGGATTCCTTCGAGTATCTCAACAATAAAATTTTAACCTGGGATCCCTTATAGTACCTGTTGCTTACCTATAAGAAAGTAAAGGGTCTAAAATTTGTATTAAGGAGCAATCCAAAGCTATGCCCCAAGGGAAATCAAATGTGGCCCTTCTGGCTGCACTAACGGATGGATATTTGCCATACCATCAGAGCCCCAAAATACAAAAGGAAACCCAATAAATAAAAGGAGATATTTGTAGGCATGAGGGGATATTATAATAAAAGGAAGTTAAAAGAAAGAGGGAAATGCTTTTAGGTGGAAAAGAATTTTGTATGGAAAGATTTTTGTTCTAAATGATGAGTTATCCCACAGGGAAAAAGAAAGATGAGAACAAAAACCAGAGCATTAAATAAGCTGGAAAGGGTTTGAGGAAGTTGCAGGTTATTTGTAAAGGATACGATATATAAAAGAAAGTTTGAATGTGTAATAAGGTTGATTACAAAGAAGAGGAATCATTTAAAGGGTTTTCTAAGAGCCACATTAAATGCATTAATTCTATGTTTAAAAGATTTTGGTTTTCTTAAGATATTGATCTGCCTTTGGTAAAGTTTTACAAAAACAAGATATTTATATGTTCCTAATTACATTATGACCATCTTCTTTATGCAAAGATACAAATGGGATTTCTTTTATTACTAATAATTCTGTTTTGTGTTTTTCTTAAGAAAACTACGTAACTGTTGTTTGTTACCGTTTAACAGAAGTACAACACCCAAACTGGGTTTTGAGATAATATCCGTCACCTGTGAGACAGCTTAAAAGGATTGGCGGCCTTAAACTGACTGGCTGGGTATTCAACAACTGAGACTTAGAGAACAAGCAGGAAATAAAAGAACTAAGGAGAAACAGCCAATACTCGGTCCTTGTCCTCTAAGGTCAAATAGGACCCAGGGAAAGACCTTGTTAAAGTCCCCTACAACTCCAGTGAGTCATTTGACCTCCCAAAACAGGGAGATAACGAAGGCCCCAGAGACTGGGAGCCACCAGCACATACTCTGCACAAAGGAGGGTCATCAGAGAGGAAAATGTCATCTATGCTTCAAAAGAGCCAAATGCAGAGTCTCACCAAGTCCCTAAGAATAACCCTGAGGAGGCTTGACTGACCTCAACAGCAACAATGTTAGAAAAACTTATGTTTGCTCAACATAAGGCTACTTGCTTGGTCTTGAATTCCTAGAAGAACAGTATAACCAGAGGCAAATGTGCTATTTCAGGGGTAACAAAAAGGAGCTACACTGAAGCCAAGAATAAGATATGACACCAATACCCCAAACCTTCCTCCAGTTAAGTCCTTATAAGATGCTGTATAGTTAAACCTGTCGTTCTTGAGGTTTTACAGGTCTAGGACTATCAGACACTACAAAAAAGTGGAAATTCCTATTCCTGTAAACTTCCAGAAGATCTGAGTCCTGCCCCAAATCCTACAGATTAAAAACCTGTTTAAGTCAGTTAAAAACAACATTCTTGGTTTTTTTTTTTCAGGTATTGTGCCACAAAAAAACTTCACAATGCTCTATAAAATGACTCATGGTCTATTGCAAATGGGTTGGCTATCTGGCCTCCAATTTAAAATAGTAACAGATAGATGGCCCAAGGAAAAGGGTTATGAAAAAAATTATGGCAATATATCTAGATTATTGTGTAATATACTAAACGTATCAGTTTTTCATGTAGATAATCACTGAAGCACCATAATGACTTTAAACCAAGATAACCAGACTCCTTCAGCCCTCCAGTTCCAGATGGTTATGAAAACAAAACGTCATATGAAGAATCCCTTCTTCCACTGTCCTCTAGATCATCCACCCCGAGACCCTAAGCTGCAATATTCCAACAGCACCCCCTACCAGCTCGAAGTAGTCAGAGCAGTCGTCAACTCATTTCCCTAACAGCATTTAGGGTCACTTCCTCAGCAGGACAGAGGACCTGGGAACAGGAGGAAAAAGTCCATCTGTATCTACCTTGATACACCTGCTGCCCTCAATACCCCCACCCAAATTTGCTTCTCTTCACTCTGCCTTGCTTTCTCTGCCCTTCATGTTTTGCCCCCTGTCTGTACTTCCCATAACAGATGAAGGGGTGGTGGTTCTAACTCTCTTAGCCTTTGGTTGGATACTATTAATCCTTTTATTTTTCTGAGCCCAAACTGCCTTCTCACTTCTTCCCAGAACCAAGCATATACAGGAAGACTAATCATCCCAGCAAGGCAATTTAATTGATTAATCCTAGGACCAAATTTCCTCTGCGTAAAAATCCAAAATCCTTCCCCATGATAGATCAGGAAGCTCTAAGACGCCCCCTATTCTGGATTCTTATTGTCCTCAGTATACTACTCATTACACTAGATCAGCTGATGTGAAATTGTTTTATGCCTTCTGGTTGGAATTATACTGGACATTGCTAGGGCCTATATGCTGTAGTTAGTCGGATGATTCTGATAAACGTAAAGAAGAGACCCCCAGACGTTACACCTCTGAACCTATAGAAAATTTAAAACTTCTCAAAAAATCCATTAATGGGGAATCAGATAGGTAAGGGGTTTGCCCTCATTAGTTCTTCTTTCCACTACTATGGGCCTAACAGCTAAGAGATGTCTCCTAACATTGTCTAGCTATAGCAGCACCATGGTAACTGTGGGTGCTCCTTTGATACTCCACTGTTGGACTAACTTCAGCTTGCCTAAAGTTCCTGTCATATGGACAAAGGAGTCTACCATAGTGAATCAAAGAGCCAGGTTTAAAAACTTAACTGATCAAACCAGAGAAAATAACCAAAATTTTTCTATCATCTTGCCACAGGCTACTCTACTAGACACGGTTACCTGTAAGTATATCAAATGGCAGCGGAAAAAATAACTGAGTCTACCCAACCAGGAAGAGCCTCTTGGTCTGTTACTTTTTGGTGTACAAAAATCAACTTCTATATTTGTCTGAGTTATTCCAAACCCCACTTCTGCTCACTGTAGTACTAATTTCTGGACTCACATGGCATAAAATGTACTAAAGACATCTTCCTCCCGTATGTTCAAGCCCAATTTGGCTAAACAGGTCCTGACCTCACATGTAATTGGTCTTAGCCTAAGAGAACGAGGAATCCAAAAAACAGGCAAATCTTAATCTACCAACCTTCCTGGGTTTTAATGGCCATACTAGTAACACTCATAGTAAGATCCAGGTTTCAGGAAACCCCATTCCAATCTCAATGATTGTTCCAGGAGACTGTCTGCTTTTAGGACCAGTGTCATGTAATCTTAAATGTGATCACACTGTAAATAGCCCAATCCAAACAACAGAGAAGAGCCATGCTCAGGTTGGTCAGTCTTTTGTTTTAATTTCTCTTATTCCACCATTCCCAAGGGATTTCAGGGTTGCTCTTATGTTGGCAAACTTGGAATGATTTTACCTTTTCCATTGTTATCAACTCATTCACGGGTCACACACTCCCTATCCTCTGACTGTGGTAGCAATTTACATCTCTGGTCTCCAGCTTTTGTTGCAGGATTGTCAGCCACTTTATTGGCCATCCCTAGACTAATGGTAGGTACTTATATTCGAATAAATCAGCTGGCCTGCCTAACCATCAAAACTGCTAACCACATAGCTTTAGCTTTGGCATCCATCAATGAAGAACTAGGTGAGGCAACTCTTGAAAACAGGACAATTGAGTACCTTTCTTACTCCATTATTTGGGATGTCAGGAATTTCTGGGAATGTGTTGTTATTTTAAAATTACTGATAATTTAAAAAGGATAACTAATATCTGATATGCAAAAACAACTAGATAATATTCACAATCAAAAGGAATCTTTGGATATGGTTCCTCCTGGATAGCATGGCTCCTACCCTTTCTAACCTTTTTACTCATTTTCCTCCTCATCCTACTTTTTGGGCCATGCATAATCAACCTGATTATGTCACAAATTAAAAAAATCACTAATCACTCTGTCAACAAGCTTCTCTTATAGATCAGAGGCCAATACATCCTCTTCCCAAACACAGGGCCTCTAAGATCCTCACAGTGCCTGCAACACAGCTTCTAGCCATAGATCTACCTTTGTCCCATTGTCAAGCAGGAAGTAGCTTGAGCTAAAACAGTGCCCTGTTTCCCAATATAAATATTATAAAATCTCTGGAATGTGGGCACTGTGAGGTCTGGCCGTGAGGTCTGGCTGGTGGAGACTGAGAACAAAGAAACCAGAAGAAAAGGCACAAAAGTAGGGAGAAACACCTCTAACCATCCCCCTGCCCCACCCATAAATTTACCAACTCTGGCCCAGTGTCAAGCCTACCATTTGGAGAAATACATGACTGCTTTTGCTCACCCCCCCTTTCCTAACCCTCACAAAAAGCCCCAAGCCTGTAAGAAAGTAAGCTTCTAACTCTTGTGGGCTCTTTCCCCGGTCAGTGGTTCCCTCCCAGGTTTTATCCCTAAATCAAACCTGTTCCTTGCTGTCGAGCTGTGTCCCTTTTGTCCCTATAATTCCTAAAAGCACCGGTAGGTCTGTAATTTGTGGCTGGAGGAGGTGGTCCTGGGGGTGCGGCCTTGGAGATTATGTAAAGGGTTTCTCCTGCCCCTGCTCTCTCTCTTGTTTCTGGTCTCCATGATGTAAAGAGCACAGCCCATATGCTCTCCCTCCACCTCCTTCCGCCATGCCCTGAGATCCGTGGTCCCCAGCCTCACATGGACTGAGCCTGAAACCATAAGAAAATAAATCTTCTTTTCTCTAAGTTACATGGTCAATATTTAGTTTACACCTGCAAGAATGCTGACAGATACATTCTCCATGGCTTCAGTCCAATCAGATTAGCCTAACATGACTCCCCATCCTATGGAACTCAATACCTAGGTTTGAGTAATACCATCTCCTCTGGTTCCTTCCAGCATAGAGGTAGGAGTGATTTCTTTATGTTAAAAATTATTGGGTTTCTCAACTATCTCTGTTTTGTCTTCTCCATCACTTGTGTAACCAATTCCCTGCATTAAACTACATCTGTGTCAAATATTTACTGTTTTCTCTTTTTCTGGACTGTCTCTGACCTTTGCTTGTTGCCAATTATATTGGCTGATATTTTAGTGTTAGATTCTTTTACATTCCTGGGATAAACTCAACTTTAATACCAGTTGTTAAATATGTTTAAGTCCCTTCTATAATTAACAAAAGATAAAACAAAATACCCTTGAAATCTCCTCCACATAGCATCCTTTATCTCATTCTCTTCATAATTTTCTCAAAATATTTTCATTCTTCCTAGCTTTTGCAGATATATTAAAAGTTCACATAGCATAAGTTATACAGTGATGGATTTAACTCTTAAAAAGTGAGGCACTATACTTAAAAGCCATATACACTACCATTGTGATACAATCCAAGTGCTACTCAGAGGGAATTTATCATCTTAAATAATATCATCTTAATTTATCATCTTAAATAAAATTTGAAACAACATTTAAAAATCTAGGTCATCCAAGCAGATAGAGAATTAATAGCATATTAAAGATATTAAACCTAAAGTAGAAGGTAGGGATAATGAAATTAAATGCAGAAATAATGAAATAGAAAATAGTAGATCAAATAACAAAAGGCAGTTCATTGACAATACTTATAAATTAAGACATTTTGCAACTATGATAAATTACTAAAGAAAAAATACAAAAACAATATTAGCTAAATAAAACTGTACAAATATAGACACAGAAATAACTTAAGTTTTGGAAGAGAACATAACCAATACATTTTATCTTTCTTTCAGGATAACCAAATGGTGGATAAATGTTTCTACTTTTAGCATTACTTCAGTTAATAAACTAAGAAGGAATGAGAGAATGAAAAAATTACCATTCTACAATCTCTAATGGACTAATGGATGATGACGACTTCAACAATGTCTGGCAACATCACCACAAAAGGAGATAGCCAGACATTATGTACCTTCGAATAAAAGTACACAGTATCACCTATAGAGTGGTCTTGCAAAAGAAAAAAAACAAGCAAAAAAAATCTGATCAAATTTAGAGCTCTAGCTACCAACTTAAATAAATACAGCATGCTGAAGATCATGTTAAAGGACACCAAAGTGTTGCAGTCAACAAAATCTAAATTATAGGAAACAGGAAAGTATATAAGACCTGTGTTTTTAAAATTAATAAGCAATAAAAATTAATTGCCAGAAAAAAGGAGATATAGAGAGAGCCCATAGTTTAACAATGATTTAGGGGACATAATAAGCAATCAATGTATAGACCATATTTGGACACCAATTTAAGGAAAGTAATTTTTTAGAAAAAAGTATAAGGCTATTAAGTAAATATGAAAAACAACTGGACATTTTTATATCGATGACTAATAATTTTTTTGAATTGATAATGGTTTTGAATTTATGTCTTATAAGAGTCTTTCCCTCTTAAGAATGCATATGGAAATACTTAGAGAAGAAATGGTGCGATATCTAAGACTTGCTTCACATAATTTTAGCGGCAGAGATTCGGTCAGGTGATGGGAGGGGACTCAAGCCCAACAAGAATCACAGGGAGGAGGACCCTGAGGGGGGACAGATGGAGACTTCCTTCCCAAGACAGGGGGAGACTTACAGAATACTTCTCATGCTGTCATCCTAGGGAGGTTCCAGGTAGGACAATTATGCAGAAATGCCCCCTTCCACAGTTCCTTTTCTGGGACTCTCAGGGAAATGAAAACTTTGGCCTGAAGGATAATTCATCAGGTCAGCAAAAAGCAGGGGACCCTGTCGGGATTACCCTGTATGGGGAAGTGGGTGATGGGGAGGGAGCTGAGGAAAGCCCACCAAGTGTTATATGCACGTATGTCATTATCAATATGATTTACATTATGATGCAAGACTATAATACACCAATAAAAGTATATTAAAAATAAATATACATAATGAGGGTATGACTACAGACTCAGGCAGAGGGCAGGTCTCAACTTCACCGTACTTTAGGTGTCAACTCCAGGAAGCCCTGGAGCATAGAGGTCTAAGATGGTGCTCCTTCACTTCCACCTTGCCTGCCTCAAGAAAGAATGGAAGGGGCTGGTTCTAAAGCCAGTGATCTCATGTCCAGAGAGGGTGGCAGCCCAGGTAGTGCCAGGAGCCAAGGCAAAGACTTTAAGCTAGGACTGAGTTTTTCCACCCCACACAGAAAGGGGGCTCCCTAGTCAAGTTCTTCCCCCGCAGACATCTTTAGAAGGTCTCCTACGGGATTCCCGGATGTGGCATACTCTGACTTCCATCTTGGGAGCGTAAGGGAGAAGACACTTCACCTGAAGGGGGGGCTCAGTTCAGAGAGTGGGGGTCCCCGATCTTGCCAGGTCATCAGGTGAGAGATCAGAAAAGAGGGGGCCTCTTGCCACAGATAGAGGGACCACCCGTCCTACCCTGCCTTTGCTGTCAGCCCCGGGAAGTCTCAGGTAGGGTGGGTGGATACGCTGTTTCCTGATTTGCATCTGCGCATTATGAGGGGTGTGGCTTCAGATCAGCAGAGGGAGGAGTCCTAGGCCTGGCCAATCATGAAGGGGGATTGAGAGCTCCTCCCGTGGCAGATAAAGGCGGACGCCATCTCTGCCGTGCTGGGCAGTTGCTCTTACGATACTACAGGGAGTGTCCCTGTTTTGTGACTGCCACGTTGGGCATCTGAAAAAGGTGAGGCTTTTTATGAGGGGGCTGCATTTGGGTTAATGGAGGGAGGAGTTCTAGGTCAGGATGGTCAAGAGGAGGACCCACAGGGAATATCGAGGTCCCCTCCTCCCACAGATATAGGGGGCGCCAGCCCCACTCTGCCCCGCATGGTCCATGGCTGTGATATTCAGGACTTTCGTTTTAGGAGACTGAGGGAGGTGAAGCTTTCTCTGAGGGGTGTGGTCTAAGGTTGGCAGAGAGGGGAGTCTGAGCCGGGCGTGGTGGCGCACGCTTGTAATCCCAGTACTTTGGGAGGCGGAGACCGGAGGATCTGGGTTCGCGGCCAGCCTCAGCTCGCGCACGCTCGCGCGCGCACGCTCTCTTTCTCTCTCTCCCTGTCTCTCTCTCTCTCTCTCCTTAGTGAGGCCCTCCGCAACTTCGTGAGACCCGGTTTCAAAATAAAGTATAAAAAAAATAGGGCCGGGGGTG
>PVJS01043681.1:0-16975 GCA_004027185.1 Glis glis | reverse complement strand
TTTTTTTTTTTTTGTGGTACTAGGATTGAACCCAGAGGCATTCTACCTCTGAGCTACACCCCCGGCCCTATTTTTTTATTCTTTATTTTTGAAACAGGGTCTCACTAAGTTGCGGAGGGCCTCACTAAGTAGCTGAGGCTGGCCGCGAACCCCGATCCTCTTGTCTCAACTTCCCAAGTACTGGGATTACAAGCGTGAGCCACCACACCCAGCTCTGGTTTTTTTTTTTTTTTAATTTTTGAAACAGGGTCTTGCCAAGTTGCTGAGGCTGGTCTTGAACCTGCGATCCTCCTGTCTCAGCCCCCCAAGTACTTGGATTATAGGTGTGCACCACCATGCCCAGCAAAAGAAGTTTCTCATGAGCTGAATTCAAACGTCAGCCTCTTAAAGAGTTGTAAGGGCTCTGTTTGGTCTCCTTGCTGGAGAGAGTTAGGTGGAAGCCCAATCCTTAGAGTCAGAACCCAGTTAGAGAAGCTTCCAGAAAGTTGCCATGGGAACCCCGAGGGGGCTTCTCAGAACACGCCTAATAATCTCCTTTTCCAGATCTGCAAGTTTGGGTTGGGTGTAAGCAAGCCAAGCTTGGTCAGCTGGAATGCTCTGGAAACAGGCTGATGTGGGCAATTAAAGTTTCCCTGCAGGGAAGGATTGAGCAGAAAACCCTTCCTGGCGCTCCCTTGAGGAGCACTTTTGTGCAAAGCCCGTTTTCCCGATGGAGACGTCGGTCTTGTAAACGTCATGAAAGCTCTCAGAATCTCCTCTGGACACTGGTCCCCAAGGGTGGGGCGTTGTCCTACCTACCGCAGAGACCAGAGGACACACAGACAAAACCTGCCAACCCATGACATCCCCAAACAGCTGGGATTTTTTAAATTCCCGATATCAAATTTAAATCTTTTTTTTCCCTCATTCTGCCTTCCAAAAGAAACACAGAGGGGTATCTTTCAGGCCCCCTTAAATCCCCGTGGGTCTGGATTCTCAACAAGGAGTCTGAGCAGGGTCACCTTGGCTGTAGGATCTTCAGGCCCCACAGCAGATGGACTGGTGGACTCGGGCCGGGGCCAGGAGTCTATTTGGACAAGTTTCCTGGCACATCTCATGTGTGTGGGGGAGCTCAGAGGAGGCACTAAGTTAAAATTGTATGTGTTTGCATGGAGAAATGTCCACGGGATACTTTTTTTAAAGCAAGATAAGATGGGCAAGGTAGTGCACATCTGTAATCCCAGTACTTGGGAGGCTGAGACAGGAGGATCGCAGGTTCAAGGACAGCCTCGGCAACATAGCAAGACTCTCAGCAACCTAACAAGACCCTGTTTCAAAACAAAACAAAACAAAAAGCCGGGTGTGGTCGCACACGCTTGTAATCCCAGTACTTAGGAGGCTGAGACCAGAGGATCCGGGTTCACGGCCAGCCTCAGCTACTTAGGGAGGCCCTCCACAACTTCGTGAGACCCTGTTTCAAAATAAAGAATAAAAAATAAGGCTGAGGGTGGAGCTTGGAGGTAGAATGCCCCTGGATTCCATCCCCAGTTCCGCAAAAATACATACATACATACATACATACATACATACATACATACATACATAAAAAGGGCTGAGGGTGTAGCTCAGAGGTACATATGTCCCTGGGTTCAAACCTCAGTACCAAAAATAAGAGAGAAAGAAAAAGGGGGGGGGGGAGAAAGAAAGTGCCTGTGTAATGTTACCAGATTTCTCAAAAATTCTGTTTTCTATGTTTCTCTTGGAGAGGGGAAAGAAAGTATTAGCAAGGGAAGTTGGATTTTACCAGTGATTTGTACTTTTTTCTTTTTACTTCTCCAACTTGTCTGAATTGTAGGCAATGAACAAATATTTTTCTTAAAATCAGAAAATAGCCAAGCATGGTGGCATACAGCTGTAATCCCAGTACTTGGGAGGCTGAGACAGGAGGATCGCAGGCTCGCGGCCAGCCACAGCTACTTAGTGAGGCCCTCAGCAACTTAGTGAGACCCTGTTTCAAAATAAGGAATAAAAAATAGGGCTGGGAGTGGAGCTCAGAGGTAGAATGCCCCCTGGGTTCAATCCCCAGTACCAAAAAAAAAAAAAAAAAATCAGAAAATAGCCACAGTGTTCTTTCCGTGGCTGGGAACGGCCAGTGGCAGGAGTGTGACTGGGTGTCTGGTGTCTTGGATCTGGTCCTGCTTATTGGTGCGACCCAAAAGCTGATGGGAAGTATCAGTTGAGTTTGCTATCACCATTCCCCTGCCCACACCCTGTCTCTGGCCTCTGTTTCCCTCTGGGTATCTGTCCGGCCTGTGAGCCCAACACCCGGGAGTGAAGGCCCTCTCCACACAGGGCTCAGGCTGGGGTCGCGGCCCTGCTGTCACCTCTGCTCCTATTCCCAGCCTAATGGAGTGGAGGTCTCCAGGGAGCCCAGCCCAGCGCCTGCCCCAAGTACTAAAGTCTCTGGAACACCCGGGGAGAAAATACTTCTGGCAGGAGAGCTGCCGCGCCCCTGCAGGCCCAACCAGGCCAAACCATGTGACTCCTAACCCAGCATCTACACACAGAAAGCTTTGGGGTGGACGTGAGGACAGACAGAGGGAAGGAGAGAAGAGGAAGGAGGGAAGGAGGCAGGAAGAAGGGAGGAGGAGAGTGAAAGGAAGGAAGGAAGGCTGGCTTTCCTCCAAATTATTTCTCACTCATGCATCCTTCCACAAATATTTACCAACACCTACTGTGTTCCAGGCACAACCCTAGAAGCTAGCATATAATGATGAATAGAGAGCCGGGCGTAGTGGCGCACTCTTGCAATCCTAGTACTTGGAAGGCTGAGACAGGAGGATCGCAGGTTCAAGGACAGCCTCAGCAAGTAGTAAGACTCTCATCAGCCTAGCGAGACCCTGTTTCCAAATAAAAATAAAATAGGGCTGGGGATGTAGCTCAGAGGTAGAACCACACATACACACAAATAAAAAATGAATAGAACTGGAACAGGTCCCTCGTGAGACCAACAGCTGATAGGAGAGAGTCACGATAAGTAAATATATATACATATATATATATATATATATTTTATATTGAGGATTGAACCTAGAGGCATTCTACCTCCAAGCCACACACCCAAAGCCCTTTTTAATTTTTATTTTGGTTTCACTAAATTATTTGGATCTCACTAAATTGCTTGGGATCTTGCTGAGTTGCTGAGGCTGGCCTCATACCTGCGATCCTCCTGTCTCAGACTCCAAATACTGGGATTACAGGTGTGTGCCATGGTGCCTGGCTGTAAATAATTATTTTATTTTATTTTTTTAATGGAGCTGGCCCTCATGTCCAGAGCTGCCAGGAGAGGTGGAAGGCCTTCTGACCTGGTCAGGGAGAAGACTGGGGGTCTTCCCTGGGGAAGCAAAGCCTTTGCTGGGCACTGAAAGTGAAAAGAGAAGATGGGCGCTCCCTGGGGCCCCAACCCCACACTCTGACCTTAACTGACCCCCCTTATCCCTCCAGCAGCCATTCGCCCCTCAGGGCAGGCAGCCAGCTAGACAAATACAGAGGTGGAAAACTCACTCTTTCTCTCTCTCTCTCTCTCTCTCTCTCTCTCTCTCTCTCTCGCCATAATGTGTCCAGAACATTTTAGCACCCTTGGCCTAAGACCCTGAGACCAGCAAGCCAAGAAGGGTCAGAGGTCAAAGCAGGCAGAATTGACTGGTCCCCGCCCTCCTTGAGCCTGCATTTAGCTGCAAGAGGTATTGAGACAGTCCCTTTCACAGGCAAGCACCCTCTAAATATTAAAAAAAAAAACCTCACCCAGCCTAGGAGCAGACAGACGAGCCTGCTTACTGAGATATCTCCAAAGTTGTGCAAACGACAAGCTTCATTGTTAGCCGAAAAGAAGACACCTCTGAAATATTGATGGGGCAGCCGGGGGCCCAGCTCGAGCCCCGGCTACAAAGGGAGGCACTGAATGGCTGATGAACAGTATAATTAATCTGTGGCCACAGTCGTCCTGCCGCAGGTTGCAGCTAACTTCTCCCCAGGCACACGGTGGTGACCCACGCAGTCCAGGGTGCTGCCACTCAGCACACCCACAGCACGTGACTCAAATCCTAAACCTCCTGCCACCAAGAGATCCTGTCTCCACCTCCCACCCACAGCCTCGCAGCGCCTTCCAGCCGCCCCTCCGCCCCAGCCTTCCACGTGCTGTTCTGTCTTCTCCAAAGCCGCTCTCCTCCTGAGTCCCTGGCTCGCTCATTTCTGCTCCCCAACCCGCTGTGCAACGCCTGGGAAATGTCCTAACTGCTCTGTGCCTCAGTTTCCGCTTCTGTAACCTGGGAAGATTGTCCTCACCCCACCACGCAGGGTCACTGGGAAGGCTAAGCGGGTTAGGGACATCAAGGGACTAAAGCACTGCATGGCGGGAGGTACTTGCCCCGTAGTCCTGAGCCTTCCTCCTGCATCCGCTCCTCCTGGACCCTCCTTGACCTTTGGGTCTGAGTTAGGGGTCTCACCTCTGCTCCGCACTTCCGTGACTATACTGTCCCTAAATGGCTGGCTTAAGGTCCTTGCTAGACGCTAAGCTTCTTTTTTTTTTTCTTTTTCTTTGAGGTACTGGGGATTGAACCCAGAGGCATTCTACCTCCAAGCTACACCCCCAGTCCTATTTTTTATTCTTTACTTTTGAAACAGGGTCTCACTAAGTTGCAGAGGGGCTCACTAAGTAGCTGAGACTGGCTGCAAACCTGTGATCCTCCTGTCTCAGCCTCCCAAGTGCTGGGATTACAAGTGTGCACTACCACGCCTGGCTTATTTTTAATTTTTTAATGTTCATTTATTTTATTTTATTTTTTATTTATTTATTTTTTGGTGGTACCAGGGATTGAACTCAGGGGCATTCTACCTCCAGGCTACACCTCCAGCCCTATTTTTTATTCTTTATTTTGAAACAGGGTCTCACTAAGTTGCAGAGGGCCTTACTAAGTAGCTGAGGCTGGCCATGAACCTGTGATCCCCCTGTCTCAACCTCCCAAGTACTGGGATTACAAGCGTGCGCCACCATGCCCGGCTTATTTATTTTTTTTATTTATATATATATTTTTGGTGGTACCGGGGATTGAACTCAGGGGCATTCTACCTCCGAGCTACACCCACAGCCCTATTTTTTATTCTTTACTTTTTTTTTATTTTTATTTTTTGCGGTACCGGGGATTGAACGCAGGAGCGTTCTACCTCCGCGCTACACCCCCGGCCCTATTTTTTTATGCTTTATTTTTGAAACCGGGTCTCACGAAGTTGCAGAGGGCCTCACTAGGGAGAGAGAGAGAGAGAGGAACAGGGAGAGAGAGAGAGAGAGAGAGAGAGAGAGAGGGGGGGGGGGAGATAAATCATGCGTGCCCGCGCATGCGCGATGAGGTTGGCCGCGAACTCGGATCCTCCGGTCTCCGCCTCCCAAAGTACTGGGATTACAAGCGTGCGCCACCACGCCCGGCTTATTCTTTACTTTTGAAACAAAATCTCACTAAGTTGCAGAGGGCCTCACTAAGTAGCTGAGGCTGGCTGCGAACCTGTGATCCTCCTGTCTCAGCCTCCCAAGTGCTGGGATTACAAGTGTGCGCCACCACGCCCGGCGACTCTAAGCTTCTTGAGCCCAGGGATAGTATCATTCATCTCCACGTCCCCTGTGCCTGGGTGCACAGTAGGTTCTGAACAAATGAACAAATGACTTAATGCGTGACCCTCCACGCAGATTTCTCCAGGGTCTGAGATCCGGGGCTTTCAATTCGGCATCTTCCGTGTCTGTAACACAGTCCAGGCACTTCTCTGTCCCTGCTGCCCGTGAGGCAGGTGTGCAGGGCCCACCTGCCAACCCTGCTGCCCCAGAGCTCGCTGATCCATGAGACACCATTGCTCGGGGGCCCGTGAACATCCAGAGGCAGCCCGGAGACAGCGCCGGAGGCTGAGTTGTGGAAAGCCGGCCTCCTGACCCATCCCTCCCCTGCCTTCCCACCCTGAGGAGGAGCCCTGTAACTGCCCCCCTGGGGTGCGCCCTTTTATACCTTTTCCCTCTCCCTACCTCCCCTACCGGTGGCCTTTCCCATGTTCATCCCCCATCCTCTGACTCCCTAAACTCCATGTGCATGTGATCCGGAGGCATTGCGCAGCCTCAGAATCCAGGCTGCGACCACGGGCCGTCTGTGGCTGTTCCCAGCCCTGGTCCCTCTGCCTCTCCCCTGCTACACCACGCCTTGCATGCTGGGCACACACTCTGGGCTCCAGGCAGCTCTGCCAGCCAGGAAAGGCAGACTGCTCTTGATTAGCATAAGCAACTGGCTTTCCTTGGCTGGGTCTGGAGCTGTCGCAGCCTAATTAGCAAAGCTGCCAGCTCAGCAGGCCTTCTCATTAACACCAGTCCCATCCCACCCAGGTCTCAGCTGCTGAAGCCCCCGCAGGCAGCCCAGACCACTGCTGTCTCCCCTGGGATCACACCAGGGCTCTGTGGAGGGGGCAGGTGACCTCGTCCATGTACCACCCAGCAAGGGGGTCACCTTCCGGGTGGGCAGGGCCGGGGCCCTCTGGAGGTTCAATGCAGGCCTGGGACCCGGGTCTTCTCAGCCCCTCCATCATGGAGTGACCCTGTGCTGAGTTCTGCAAAAGGTGCTGCTGCAGCCATGACCCCCAGCAGCAGGGGGTCTGTCCTCTCCCAGGTCCGAGTCGCCATGCCTCTGGCTTGGACCACAGACCCCCTCGCTGGTCTGGCCCTGGAGTAGAGTGAGGTCGGCTCCAGGCACCTGAGGCCAGAGAATCAACGCCACCAAAGGAAGGAAGAGGGAGGCTGCTTTGATCTAGAAAACCAGGAGGACTTCTCAGAGGAGGTGGGTGGCATCTTAGCCGAGACTTAAATTACAAGAAAAAGTTGGAGGAAAGATATTCCGGGATGGGACAGCGAGGTCAGATAAGGAAGAAGATAACTTCTTTCACAAAGATGAAGGAGGCTCATGCAAGGAGATGGGTAGGAGGCTGCGATGGGGGAAATGAGCTAGTGAGAGAAGAATGAGGAAACTGGAGAAGGAATGAATGTGTGAGGGATGAACTGACTGGACATTGGGGCTAGGTGGGGCAGCAGAACCTTCCAGAAGACATGTGGCTTCTCTTCTCCATCATTGTAGAAATGGCGTCTGTGCAGTTCGGTGGGGACAGGGCATGAGGTTTGATGGCGCTCATGCATGACAGTTCCCCATGCTGTGCTGTCACAAGGAACAGTTCATGAATTCGATGTTAGCAGCTGACATATCTGAACTTCAGGTTGTCGCAACAGCCCCACCCTGAGGGTACTGCAGTTGTCCCCATGGTATAGCAAGGAAAGTAAGGCACAGAGAAGTTAAATCCATTGCCCAAGCCTGGGCATGGTGGTGCACGCCTGCGATCACAGTACTCGGGAGGCTGAGACAGGAGGATGGCAGGTTCGAGGCCAGTCTCAGCAATTTAGCAAGGCCTTCAGCAACATAGTGAGATTCTGTTTCCAAATAAAAAATAAAATAGGGCTGGGGGTGTAGCTCAGAGGTAGAATACTGCTGTCTTCAATTCCCAATGCTGCAAATACATAAATAAATCTGTCGCCCAAGCCTGGGCATGGTGGTGCACCTCTGTGATCCCAGTACTTGGGAGGCTGAGACAGAAGGATGGCAGTTTCGAGGCCAGCCTCAGCAATTTAGCAAGGCCCTCAGCAACATAGTGAGATTCTATTTCCAAATAAAAAATAAAATAGGGCTAGGAGTGTAGCTCAGAGGTAGAATGCCTCTGGGTTCAATCCCCAGCACTGCAAATAAATAAATCAATCTGTTACCCTAGGCTCACACGGGAAAGGGATAGAGCCGGTGTGGAGTCGGCACAGCTTGGCGACTCCTGAGCCTATACGCACTCTTAGTCTTTGTGGGGTCAGAGTTTGCCTTTGCATGTGGCTAATGATCCAAGGGACCCACTCTGCTGTGTGACTGGCAGCCCAAGTCTTTGCGGAAGGCCATGGATTTGTCCCTGGGATAAAAACATGTTCCTGGGGCTCTGGAGGTTTTATCCACCAGACCCCCTGGCTGGGAGCCTTGCTTAGGCACTCCAGAGCTCTGGGTACCTGCTCCCAGCTGAACATGCCAGCTACCTATTTTCCCATCCTTCCTTGCAGCAGGGTTATGGGTCTGCGACCTCATCTCTGCCAATCAGATGCACCCATCTCCCCATTAGAACTGAGAGTCAGTTACCCAAAAAAGAGGCAGGAAGGACAAACTTGGATTCGTTTTCCCAAGACTGGGGTGGCAGCAGGCGAGACAGAGTATCTGTGTCCAGCAGTGTGGATGGTCAGAGACTAGCAGAGGGGCTTGATTGGGGACATTGGTTCTGGCCTCGCGCCCTCCGGGCATGGCTCTTCCTTCCTCCAGATGTGACAAGTGACCCGGGGAATACTTCTTTTCTGCTGAAATTGGCTGGAATCGGCTTCTGTGGTTTTGCGGCCAACTGCCGACTGATACGCTGTCCTCGGATGTTGTCGTCGGGCCGGGAGAGAATGGGACTCTGAGGTGGGAAGCAAGCTCAGGCGTGTCGGGCAGATCTGGGGACAGTCTCGAGGCTCCCAGCAGGGGGACAGTGTGCCTGTCCTTTCTGGGGCCAAGCAAGGAGCTCTGGGAGACACTCTTGGGTATGTCAGAGTGCCTGCCCCCTGCCCCTCCACCCCGGACCCAGGGACATTTCCTGGATTCTAGACAGACAAAAGCAAGGACATATGTCCTTGGAAGCTGCCTGACATGGTGGGGAAGGACAGATTTGGGGTGTGACGAGACCTGAGTTCAATTTTGACTTTCCCACTTACTGGCAATCACTTAACCTCTTCTTTCTTTTTTTTTTTTTTTTGGCACTGGGGATTGAACCCAGGGGCCTTCTACCTCCGAGCTACACCCCCGGCCCTATTTTTTATTCTTTATTTTGAAACAGGGTCTCGCTAAGTTACAGAGGGCCTCACTAAGTAGCTGAGGCTGGCTACAAACCCAGATCCTCCTGTCTCAGCCTCCCAAGTACTGGGATTACAAGCGTGCGCCACCAAGCCCGGCTCACTTAACCTCTTGAGGCCTCAGTTTCCTTAACTACAAAACAGGGGACACAATCTTTCTCTGTGTGCAGTACTGAGGCTTGAACCCAGGGGCATTCTACCTCTGAGCTACACCCCCAGCCCTATTTTATGTTCTATTTTGAAACAGGGTCTCACTAAGCTGCAGAGGCTGGCTTTGAACCTGCGATCCTCCTGTCTCAGCCTCCCAAGGACTGGGATTACAAGCGTGTGTCATAGTGCCCAGGTGGGGGACACAATTTAAATGCTCTCATATAAAGCACTTGACACCCAACTCCAGCCGCCATTAAAAGTGATGTTTGTGGGGTCGTGAATCCGCTCTCAGAGATTTAGGTTGGCTTCATCTACATTTTTCCTCTTTCTCTGATATTCTTGGCTCTGTCCCCTTTGCGTGCCAGACCCATCCTCAGGCTGGAGGTGAGGCAGCTGCTGCAGCTCTAGACATCACGTCTGGTCACAGTGACATCAGAGAAAGGGAAGAAGTTGCTCTTTCAAACCAGAGACTGGGGAAGAATTTCCCGAGTATCTTACAGCAAACCACTGCCCCCATCTCATTGGTCCAAACTGGGTCACATGCCCATTCCCCAGCCAATAGTTCTCACCAAGGGAATGCCACCAGTTGATTGATTTAGGCCTGAACTTCTCAGCCAATCACTGACAAGGATTGTGGGCTTAAACAATCCCACAATACAATTGTGATGGGCTTAAACCAGCAGTTCTCAGACTTCTGTTCTCAGGACCCCTTTCACGTTTAAAAATTAGAGAGTGTCGGGCTTGGTGGTGCACACCTGTAATCCCAGTACTTGGGCAGTTGAGACAGGAGGATGGCAGGTTGGGGACGAGCCGCAGCAATGTATCAAGACTCTCAGTAACCTAGTGAGACCTGTTTCAAAACAAAAAAAGGCTGGGGGTGTAGCTCAGAAGTAGAATGCTTTTACTAAGTCCAGTATCAAAAAAAAAAAAAAATTAGCTGGGTGTGGTGGTGCATGCCTATAATTCCAGTACTTGAGAGGCTAAGACAGGATTCAAGGACAGCCTCAGCAAAGCAAGTAGTGGAACTCTCATCAACCTACTGAGAGCCTGTTTAAAAATGAAAATAAAATAGGGCTGGGGGTGTAGCTCAGAAGGAAAGAAAGGAAGGAAGGAAGGAAGGAAGGAAGGAAGGAAGGAAGGAAGGAAGGAAGGAAGGAAGATTGATTAGAGGTTTCTCAAATAGGTTTCTCAAATAGGTTTCTCAAATAGGTTTCTCTTAATGTGGATTATCCTTATCAATATTTACATTTTAAAAATTAAACCCAAAAGGTTAAACATTTATTCATTTTAATAATAATAATAGCTGGGCATGGTAGCGCACGCTTATAATCCCAATACTTGGAAGGGTGAGACCGGAGGACCTGGGTTCGCAGCTGGCCTCAGCTACTTAGTGAGGCCATCTCAACTTAGTGAGACCCTGTTTCAAAATAAAGAATTAAAAAATAGGGCTGGAGGTGTAGCTAGGAGGTAGAATGCCCCTGGGTTCAATCCCCAGTACTGCAAAATAATAATAATAATAATAATAACAAACCCATTACATGTGTTAGTATAAATAACATGTCTTATGAACAAGAACTCTACTTTCCTAAGGGGAAGAAAAAAGTTAGTGAAAAGCGGGCATGATTCTACACGTTTGAGAGTCCCTTTCAAGTCTGGCTTCCCAGCACACAGCAGGATTCTCAGCCCTGCCTCTGCCCCCGGGCGACTGGGGTATATTGTTTGGGTTTTAGCAAAGGAAGAAAATCCAGCCCTATGTGGATGTGTGGTTGGAAGAGGTTGGACCTCGCAGAGCGCCATGCCGGGCCATGCCGGGCCTCAGGCCCCAGCAGCCCTCAGACCAAGCTTTGACAACTGTACACTTACCCTGGCTCGCCCAGGAGCTGGCAGGGTCAGAGCCATGAACTGGGAGGCAGCTGCACCTTGGAGAAGGTGGACGGGTATGGAGGACATGTCTGTGGTGTCCAGTGCACTGGGGTAACAATCGCTCCCACTTTATAGAGTTGTGGAGAGAGAACTAAGTGAGATTATACGCATGAGCGCTTAACACAGGACTCAATAAACGGACCCAGGGGTAAGGAGAGTCTTCAGGTAGACACAGGGATAAGCAATAATCTAGGGCCCAGAGGCACCGACCGCTCCGTTCCTCCACTCCTTTCTCCGGGATTCCGTCCACCCACGGGCATTCCAGTACTGCCATTCTGTTCATCTCCAGAAGCAAGGATAGACCATCAGAATTGCCACCAAAAGGAAAACCAGGAATCAGGCACGGTGGCACATGCCTGTAATCCCAGTACTCGGGAGGCTGAGACAGGAGGATCACAGGTTCGAGGCCAGCCTTGGCAATTTAGTGAGACCCTCAATGATTTGGCGAGACTCTGTTTCCAAATAAAAAATAAAAAAGGGTTGGGGTGCCGGGCATGGTGGCGCACGCTTGTAATCCCAGTACTTTGGGAGGTGGAGACCGGAGGATCCGGGTTCGCGGCCAGCCTCAGCTCTCTCTCTCTCTCTGTCTCTGTCTCTCTCTCTCTCTCTCCCTGTCTCTCTTTCTCTCTCTCTCTCTCTCTACTTAGTGAGGCCCTCCGCAACTTCGTGAGACCCGGTTTCAAAATAAAGTATAAAAAATAGGGCCGGGGGTGTAGTGCGGAGGTAGAATGCCCTGCGTTCAATCCCTGGTACTGCAAAAAAAAAAAAAAAAGGGTTGGGGTGCTAGACGTGGTGGTATACACCTGTAATCCCAGGACTTTGAGAGGCTGAGACAGGAGGATCGCAGGTTCGAGGACAACCTCAGCAATTTAGCGAGGCTCTCTGCAATTTAGCAAGACCCTGTTTCCAAATTTAAAAAAAAAATAGGAGCCTGCTGCAGTGGCACACACCTGTAATCCCAGTACTTGGGAGGTTGAGTCAGGAGGATCGCAGGTTTGAGGACAGCCTCAGCAAGTAGTGAGACTCTCATCAACCTAGTGAGACCGTGTTTCAAAGTAAAAAATAAAATAGGGCTGAGGGTGTAGCTCAGAGGTAGAATGCCCCTGGGTTGCATTCCCAGTGCCACAAAAAAAAAAAAAGGAGAGAAAGGGCTGGGAGTGTAGCTCAGAGGTAGAATGCTCCTGGGTTCAGTCCCCACTAACACACACACACACACACACACACACACACACACATGCGCACGCACACACAAAATTAAAAAAGGAAAATAGAGTCAATGTTCAGCAGAGGTGAAAGCAAAACAAAGCCGTCAGACTTGAACAATGATTTCCCCGATCAGAACGAGTGGCAAAAGCCAAGAGATTGGCCCAAGCCAGGGGTCAGGACAAGCCTCCGATTTGCAGAGGGTCTCACGGGGGCAGACGGCGGCCCTTCTTCAGGAGTGGTCATGTGTCTAGAGTGACACACAGGCCGGGATCAAAGTCAGATCAAAGCGTCCAGGGTCCACATCTGGTTAGCAGATTGGGGTTGGGGACAGGAAGCTGCAGACCGGATGGCGTCAAGAAGTCAGAGCAGGACAGGAGCGAGCAGGGGGCCTTGGCGATTTGAGACAAGGAGCAAGAGATTCCAGGCCAAAGTCAGCACCGCCAGCTTGCAGGGAACATCTGGAGCGCACACTCGGGCACACGCACATGCGCATACGCAGAGCGGGGCAGGCGGAGCAGGGCAGACACTGTGTATCCATAAGTCCTGGCACCGAGAGAAGGCAGGGAGACACAGCTGGCCACGGGGCCCACGGTGCAGCTTTCAGAGCAGTTCCGGTTTCAAAAGACTCTAAGGAGGCAGCGACTTGGAGCTCCACACCTACAGGGCCCAGTGGCGATGGCTCTTGGTTAAATGAATGTCCTTCTAAGCCATCAAAATGTCCCAGAATTGCCAATGCCTAAGCACCCTGATTCTAGTGCCTAGATTACCTCTCTTTCCCACGGATATATAAAAAGCCTTCTGCTGACAAAGGATTTGGACGAGCTAAGCTCTGGAGATCAGGAGACGCTGGTTCTAGCTGCAGCTGTGGAGCCAGTCATTGCGACACTCAGGGCTCATCACCTTTGCTCTTGGAGACTCAGGTGTCCCACCTATGTGTGGGAGGAGTCATCAGCAGAGGCCCCCTGAGCAGGTGTGCTGAGTGCAAGATTGAGAGCCAAGTGTGGTGGCACACGCCTGTAATCCCAGTGCTTGGGAGGCTGAGACAGGAGGATCACAGGTTGGAGGCCAGCCTCAGCATTTTCGTGAGGCCCTCAACAACTTAGCAAGACCTTTTTTCAATATAAAAAATAAATTTGGGCTGGGGGTGTAGCACGAAAGTAAAATGCCTCTGGGTTCAACCTCTAGTACCAAAAACTAAAGAGAAAATAAATATAAATAAAAATAAAATAGGGCTGGGGGTGTAGCTCAGAGGTAGGATGCTGCTGGGTTCAATCCCCAGCACCAAAAAAAAAAAAAAAAGGCTAGGAACCCAAAAAGATGTATCAAGGTCAGAAACTTGGAACGTACCCCTAGGTCAAGGGAAGCAGGTTGCCAACCGAGGGTCAGAGCACCTGGGGACTTTGGGCTGTGGTGGCATGTCCCCTCTCAGCCCTGGGCCCTGGAAATCCCTGACCTGATATTAGTCAAAGGCTTCTGCCTGGTTTTTGTTTTGTTTGTTTGTTTGTTTTGTTTTTTTTTTGTGTGTGTGTGTGTGTGTGTTTTACTGGGGATTGAACCCAGAGGCATTCTACCTTTGCGCTACACCCCCAGACCTGTTTTATTTATTTATTTATTTATTTGCGGTACTGGGATTGAACCCAGGGGGATTCTACCTCTGAGCTACACCCAGTCCTATTTTTTTATTCTTTATTTTGAAACAGGGTCTCACTAAGTTGCAGAGGGCCTCACTAAGTAGCTGAGGCTGGCTGTGAACCCGGATCCTCTGGTCTCAGCTTCCCCAGCACTGGGATTACAAACCTGTGCCACCACGCCCAGCTTATTTATTTAATTTGAAACAGGGCCTCACTAAATTGCTGTGGTCCTCCTGTCTCAGCCTCCCAAGTACTGGGATTACTGTGCCCGGGTTTGAAGGTGGGTGTTGCGGGTCCCTGAGACCTGTGAACTTGGGCTTAGGCCTTGAGCAAGAATTTGAAGGAAAGAAGGCAGTTTAGGTCCCAGGCTTAAGAGCCTTTTTTCCAAATGGAAATTTGGGAGGGAGTGGATGGTTACCAAGTGACGATAATGGGCCAAGCCCGTTGGACGTTTTATCTCCGTCTCTGGCTTTCTGTCCATATGGTGGGTACCAGAGTCCCAAGCAAACTGAAAGACGAGTGAAGCATGTTAGCCAAGGTCATGAAGCCAGGACTTAAATCTCCCTCTGTCCCCTCCCCTCCCTTCCTCTGGACCCCTGCACGGTACCAAGATGCCAAAGCCCCTCCACTCCTTCACTCCCTTTTTGTGTGTGTGTGGGGGGCACTGGGGCTCGAGCCCAGGGACATTCTACCTCTGAGCTACACCCTCAGCCCTATTTTTTATGTTTATTTTGAAACAGGGTCTCACTCGGTTGATGAGAGTCTCACTACTTGCTGAGGCTGTCCTCGAACCTGCGATCCTCCAGTCTCAGCCTCCCAAAGTACTGGGATCACAGGTGTGCGCCACCACGCCCGGCTCCGCTAGTCCCTCTTTAGGAGAATCCTCATTCCACTTTACTTCAGTGACGCTGCTGCCAGGGTATTCAGAGTGGCAGTTTCCTGCGGTCTTCTCCCCTCTGCCAAGAAAAGCCAGCCATAATCCTGCCCGCCCCCTCCAGCCCCCGAGGGGCTGTCTTCCGTCCTGCATTCTTCCTCCCCTGCTTCCGCCTTGTGGCTGCTTCCCAAGTAGGTCCTTAGGCCTTGGGCCAAGATCATCAGGGGCTAGGATGGCCGCGGAGGAGAGCCCGGGGACCTGTGTGAGCCAGGGCCGCCGCTGCCTGCTCACCTAACCGCTGCTCCTCAGAGAGCCCAGGAGTGGGGCTTGTGGAGATGAGCGAAGGGAAGCCAGTGGGGGGGCCCTAGGCAGCGGCCTCCCATCGTGGATTGATTATAAGTCTGGATGTTGGGTGGAGAAAGGAAGGAAGATGGAGGCAGGGAGGCCAGACAGAGGCTACTGCAAAAGTCCATCCAGGTGAGAGACGACGGTAGCTCAGACTGGGGTAGCAGCAGCTGGGGTGGTGAGAAGCTGCTAGATACGAGACACATTTTGGTGGGACCATCCGAGCCATGGTCATCGTGGGGACGCTCCCTGGCAGCCCAACATCCTAGGTTGAGATCCAAAGGACTCTTAAATCAGTGCTCCCACAGCTGCCTCTCTGGGTGGCCAGGGTTCTGCCTCAGCCTGTCTCCCAGTGGCCGAGAGTCCCATGCTGATATATGTGAGGAAATCAGAGGCCCAGGGCAGGCCATCAGGATGTGACCCTGGCATCTGCGGACGCCCCCTCTTTGGAGTGACACCAGGGTCTCCAGCAGTGGCCCAGATGTCCCGGCGATAAAGCTGACAAAGGCAGTTTACACACGCGGAGGTGGCCCACCTGGCATGATGGGGACGCAGGGGCCACAGGGCGCGACACGCTGGGCAGTCGGTGTGGGCAGTCCGTGCGCACGGTGGGAGAGCGACTTCCGCGGCCTGCTGGCGGCAGACGAGGATTTGGGACACGCGTTGATGGGCATAAGTCTTTACAGGCCGGAAAATCCCGAGTTCTGAGAACTGCAATTTTTTTTATCTGCCATGTTATTTCCAAGGGGAGACTAATATATAGCTAGAGCCAGAAAAATACAGGTCCTTTTACCAGCTTTACAGCCATTTTGGAAAATGGCATCATTAGCGTGCAGGACTGCAGCAGAAGTCCTGGTGTAAAGACGGGTGAGCCGAGCGGGAGGCGCCAGGCCACCCAGAGGGACAGGAGGGCGGCGACAGGTGGACAGGTGGTGCTCCGAGCATGATGGGTCCTGGGCTTTCATTTGTTCTTTAGGGATTATTTTCTTTTTTCCTTTTTGGTCTAGAAAACTGAGGCAATTGTCCTCATAGTCACATACATTAGAAATAATCCTGTGTCTGAGAGTCAGTGGTCCTGTAATCCCAGTTGTTGTGAGGCTGAGACAGGAGGATCACAGGTTCGAGGCCAGCCTCAGCAACTTAGCGAGACCTTCAGCAACTTAGTGAGACCCTGTTCCAAAACAAAAATAATAAAAAGGGCTAGCAGTGGAGCTCAGAGGTAGAATGCCCCTGAGTTCACTCCCCAGTGGCATGCACACACACACCCAAAATTATTGTATGAAATTACCTTTAGGTCCCCTGTGTGGATAAGGTGTATACGAAACATGAAGAATAAAAAATAAAACATAGGGGTGGGGGTGTAGCTCGGAGGTAGAATGCCCCTGGGTTCCATCCCCAGTACCACACAAAAAAAGTCTCTGTATGAAACAGAAATGAATTTTGCATTTAGACTTGGGTCCCATCCCCAAGATATCTCATTATGTACATGTAAATATTCCAAAATCTGAAAAAGTCCAAATTCCAAAACACTTCTGATCCCATGTAGTTCTGATGAGGGAGACTCAGCCTGCAGTTGTTATCACTCTTCTTTTCTTTTTTTTTCTTTTTTATTTGTGGAACTGGGGATGGAACCCAGGGACATTCTACCTCTGAGCCATACCCCAAGCCCTATTTTATTCTTTTATTTTGAAACAGGGTCTTGCTAAGTTGCTGAGGCTGGCCTTCAACCTCTGATCCTCCCGTCTCAGCCTCCCAAGTACTGGGATCCCAGGCGTGCACCACTGTGCCTGGCTGTTATCACTCTTTGTAACCTCAATGAACAGTTGAGGCAAGCGGGGCTGGAGAATTTCAGTGGCTTCTTTTTTTTTTTTTTTTTTG
>PVJS01043680.1:0-16972 GCA_004027185.1 Glis glis | reverse complement strand
AATCCCAGTACTTTGGGAGGCGGAGACCGGAGAATCCGGGTTCGTGGCCAGCCTCAGCTCGCGTACGCGCTCTCTCTCTCCCTGTCTCTCTCTCTCTCTCTCTCTCTCTCTACTTAGTGAGGCCCTCCGCAACTTCGTGAGACCGGGTCTCAAAATAAAGTATAAAAAATAGGGCCAGGGGCGTAGCGCGGAGGTAGAACGCCCCTGCGTTCAATCCCCAGTATCACACACACACAAAAAAAGACTGGAGGATCTTGGTTCACAGCCAGCCTCAGCTACTTAGTAAGGCCCTCTGCAACTTAGTCAGACCCTGTTTCAAAATAAAGAATAAAAAAAAAATAGGGCTGGGGGTGTAGCTCGGAGATAGAATGCCCCTGGGTTCAATCCCCAGTACCGCAAAAAAAAAATAATGATATTAAGGAAAAAATTCTGAAAATAATGAAAAATCACATTTCTTTACTAGTAGGGAACATGACAAACTAAATAATCATAATCCATAAATTATACATAAAATTATTAGTCATAAATTTCTTCTCTATTTTGTTTAGAGATTCTTTTTTTTTTGTGGTACCGGGGATTGAACGCAGGGGCGTTCGACCTCTGCGCTACGCCCCCAGCCCTATTTTTTTATACTTTATTTTGAGAGTGGGTCTCATGAAGTTGCGGAGGTCCTCACTAAGTAGAGAGGGAGAGGGAGAGAGAGAGAGAGAGAGCGAGCGAGCTGAGGTTGGCCGCGAACCCAGATCCTCCAGTCTCCGCCTCCCAAAGTACTGGGATTACAAGCGTGCGCCACCATGCCCAGCTAGAGATTCTAATAAGTAGAAAATAATAAGTAGAAAATTGAATAGTCTCTTCAGTTGAATAACAGAGGTTATAAGTAGACAATTTTTATCATTACTGTTATTATACATGTAATTATGACTAAAATGCATATAAAAATCTCAATCTTAGTAATAACAAATGAAATGCAGATAAAAATAAGGCACTTTTTTCTTGTCAAGTTGACAAAGATTAAAAGAAAAATAATGCTCTGTACTAAATTATGCATAATAATGGACATTCTAAAACTTTTTTTTTTTTTGCGGTACTGGGGATTGAACCCAGGGGCATTCTACCTCCGAGCTCCACCCCATCCCTATTTTTTTTTATTCTTTATTTTGAAACAGGGTCTGATTAAGTTGAGGAGGGCCTCACTAAGTAGCTGAGACTGGCCGCAAACCTGGATCCGCTAGTCTCAGCCTCCCAAATACTGGGATTACAAGTGTGCGCCACCACACTCAGCTTCTAAGACATTTTTGATGGGAATATAAATTAGTGTAACCTTTCTGTCAAGAAGCTTATAAACATGTAACTCATGCCTTAAAAAATTGTTAGAACTTTTGATTGAGCAGCTTCATTTCTAGGATCCAGTGGATGGAAATATTCCACAGAACAAGGATATGTGTATAGAATATCTGTTTGGATATTATTTAGGATAAAAAAATTTGAGAAATAGTCTAGACGCATTGCAGGAACAAGTTTACAAAATTTGAATCCATTTAATGAAAAGTGAAATGCATTTAATACAAAGTGAAATAGAATAGATTGTATATAATAAAAGGTTTTAATTAATCAGTTTCAGAAGATTGTTAGCAGTGGAGGCCGGGCGTGGTGGCGCACGCTTGTAATCCCAGTACTTTGGGAGGCGGAGACTGGAGGATCCGGGTTCGCGGCCAGCCTCAGCTCTCTTTCTCTCTCTCTCTCTCTCTCTCTCTCTCTCTCCTTAGTGAGGCCCTCCGCAACTTCGTGAGACCTGGTTTCAAAATAAAGTATAAAAAAAAAGAAAATAAAAAAAAGAAGATTGTTAGCAGTTATAGAAACTCGGTAATGACTAGGAATATCCCCCAAAAGGGAATGATAATCAATTCTTATGATTTGTTCTGGTGGTACAGTTATGATTATTTGCTTTAAATATGTGTGAATCAATTTTATAGAATTTATGCTCTTCTACCTAGTGGTAGACTGTGTCTGTCAACAGACGGATAAAGAAAATGTAGTATATACACACAATGGAATTTTATTAAACCATAAAGAACAAAATTATATCATTTGCAAAAAAAATGGATGGAAGTAGAGAACATTATGCCAAGTTAGATCAGCCAGTCTCAGAAAGTCAAGAGTTGTATGTTCTCTCTCATATGTGGAAGCTATAGATAAAATATGAAACAAAAGGGTCTTTAGATAAATGAGTAGAGAGACCAGTAGAGCAGTGGAAGGGGATGGGGGAGGGAGGTGAGGATGGGAAAAAGGAGGACTGATGAAGGAAATAGTTTAAATAATGCTCTTCCGATATATGAAGGTATCACTACCAGTCTCACTAATAAGTACTGGGAGGGGTTCAGAGGGAAACACCCAAGTGCTGTGTGCATGTGTGTTTATATCTCTTTGAGCCTCACTATGATATATAATTTCAGTGCATCAATAAAAGTATTTTTAGAAAGATGGTGTTCTAAGCCGGGCGTGGTGGTGCACGCTTGTGATCCCAGTACTTTGGGAGGCGGAGACCGGAGGATCCGGGTTCGCGGCCAGCCTCAGCTCTCTCTCTCTCTCTCTCTCTCTCTCTCCCTGTCTCTCTCTCTCTCTACCTAGTGAGGCCCTCCGCAACTTCGTGAGACCCGGTTTCAAAATAAAGTATAAAAAATAGGGCCGGGGGTGTAGCGAGGAGGTAGAATGCCCCTGGGTTCAGTCCCCGGTGCCGCAAAAAAAAAAAGATGTTGTTCTAAATGGTTATGAAGAGATGAAAGATGAAATAGCTGCAAGGTTGTAAATAGCATTCAAGAAAGAAATCCTGGTGGTGTAACATGGTTTTACAGGTTCTGGAGTGAAACAGCTTTAGTTCAAGATCCATCTCTGCCATTTACTAGTTGCGCGATGCTGAGAAAATTATTTGAACTCTCTGTGCCTGGGTTTCCTCTTCTATAAGATTGTCATAGTAGTAAGATGATGTGTGGAGAATGGAATGAGGTAAAGGAGTAAATCACTTTGAATCATGTCCGATACATATTAATTCTTTAAAAGTTTAATATTAATCATTAGTTTGTATCACATATGAATGTTTCCAATTGTCTGCATTCTATTGAAATATGGAATCAGACTCCTTTTAATCAGTTCCTTTTAATTCTGATAGCAGTTTAAGATATTATAATATCTAACTTACTCTTCTGTAGTGCATCTGACTGACACATACGGAATTAAAAGTTATTTTAGGAAAATAATCTTTCTTCGTTCATCTCCATGTCTCCTTTAGAATCAGTCCTATATACCAGCATATACTTATTAGATATTTTCAAAAGGAAATGTATTTTTAAGAAAATAAGTCAACTACCCTACTTAGCAAGATAAATACTGATTTATATTTATATTTTCTTCTAATATTCTCTGTATAGGAGAGGTTTCAGTTTCCAGCTCAAGTGACTGATGTGTCTGAAAATGCTAAGGATCTTATTCGAAGACTCATTTGTAGCAGAGAACATCGACTGGGTCAGAATGGAATAGAGGACTTCAAGAAACACCCATTTTTCAGTGGAATTGATTGGGATAATATTCGAAACTGTGAAGCACCTTATATTCCGGAAGTTAGTAGCCCAACAGATACATCAAATTTTGATGTGGATGATGATTGCTTAAAAAATTCTGTAAGTATGACACTAGGTAAAATTCTATCCCTCTGTTTCTTTCTTCTTCTTTTTTTTGCAGTACTGGGGATTGAACCCAGGGGCATTCTACCTCCGAGTTACAACCCCAGCCCTGGTTTTTATTCTTTCTTTTTTTTTTTTAAACAGGGTCTCACTAAGTTGCCGAGGGCCTCGCTAAGGAGCTGAGGCTGGCTGCAAACCTGCGATCCTTGTGTCTCAGCCTTCCCAGTACTGGGATTACAAGTGTGCACCACCATGCCCGGCCTTCTGTTTCTTTTAAATATGCTTATAAAGTAAATTTTTGGTTTGCAAGTATTGTGCTGGTACCACCTTATTAGTTATCAGTCAAACAATAGTCATGGCTTTCAGTGCTTTTTTATCATAAATCAAGAAATTAAAAGTTAACTGAAGTCAACAAATTTATCCACAACTAAGAAAAATTAAAAGAATTACTTCTTATATAAGTTATATCAGTATGTTTCCTAACAAGAGGACAAATGAGATGCTTTTAAAGGTACATTTCATAGCCAGCCATGATGGCCCATGCTTGTAATCCCAGTACTTGGGAGGCTGAGACCGGAGGATCCTGGTTCGTGGCCAGACTCAGCTACTTAGTGAGGCCTCCACAACTTAGTGAGACCCTGTTTCAAAATAAAGAATAAAAAAAATAGGGCTGAGGGTGTAGCTTGGAGGTAAAATGCCCCTGGGTTCAATCCCCAGTATCAAACAAAAAGTGCATTTCATGATTGCAAAGTGAAAGGGTTGACAATCTGTCTGTTAAACCAACTATGAAACTGGGCAAAATTGTAAAAACAACCATTTAAGTAAGGGCTTAATATGTTAACCAAGGGGAAATAAATTGAGAAATATTTATTCATGACAAACTCCTAGACTTTGGACAACGCCCCACCTCATCATCTGCGTGGTTGTGGTTCTAGTAGCATGGGGCTGGATGTGAAAACACACTCTTGCTGCTGGAGGGACAGACTCAATTTGGAGGGTTAATAACAGCAGCAGTGATGTTGCTACTAAAATCATCAAACTTGGTAGGAATGAGGCACATGGCAGACAGGTAACCAACCAAATAACAACTATACTTAGCCTGTGGGTCGCACTAACGGGGCCAGCATGGTAGGTTAGCCTGTGCTGTGAACCACAGGTGATAGTAAAGTAAAATTCAGAAAAGAAGGAATGCAAGACATTTGTGTTTTTACATTTTTAGCCTCCTTAGTTTGAGCTTTTATTTTTATTTAATTCTTTTCCTATAATTTTTTTGTATTTTATATCTTTTTTTACTGTTCAATACTATATTCAAGGCAGATAGGAACTTGTCTTAAACTTTCTAAACCTCAGAAGAATTTGATAGACTTCCTTCACTAGTTTTGTGTGTGTGTGTGTGTGTGTGTGTGTGTGTGTGTGTGTGTGTTTGTTTTACTGGGGATTGAACCCAGGGACATGCTACCTCTGAGTGACACCCCCAGCCCTTTTTAATTTTAAAATTATTTATTTATTTTTTGTGGTACTGGGGTTAGAACCCAGGGGCCTTCTACCTCCAGGCTATATCCCCAGACCTATTTTATTTTTTATTTGAAAACAGGGTCTTGCTAAGTTGCTGAGGCTGGTTTCGAACCTGTAATCTTCCTGTCTTAGCCTCCCAAGTACTGGGATTACATGCGTGCACCACCATGCTTGGCCTTTTTTTTATTTTTAAAAAGGGTCTCACTAAGTTGCTGAGTGTAACTTGTAACCCTCTGGTCACAATATTTTCATCAATTTACCAATATGTAACTGTGTTTTACGTGTGTTTCCATTTAAAGATACTTACATATTGTTGTTTCATTAATATTGAACTCACATCTAACAGCACTATAACTCATGCCTGAATGAGGCTCATCTAATACATGTTACTTCGGTACTGTGCTTGAGGGGGACATTTATTTATTTATTTATTTATTTATTATTTATTTATTTATTTATTTTTGTGATACTGGGGGTGGAATTCAGGGGCCTTCTACCTCCAGGCTACATCCCTAGACCTATTTTACTTTTTATTTGGAAACAGGTCTCACTAGGTTGTGGAGAGCCTCACTAAGTTACTGAGGCTCGCTTCGAACCTGTGATCCTCCTGTTTCAGCCTCCCAAGTACTGGGGTTATAAGCATGCACCACCATACCTGGCCTGAGGGGGTTTAAATGTCCCTCAGTTAAATTACCCATAAAACAGTTAAATTACCCATAAAAGGCACAAAAATGTGAAAAACAGATCCCTATATAGACTTTGCAAAGGACTTTTGCTTACAGTATGAGAGCCTAAATAAGAAAGTGGAATGTTTCTGTTCAGCCTTAGCTAGGAACTTTAGCATGGGGCAACTCGTAATTTTTCTCTGCTCTGTACATGTCTTGAATGATCATAAAAGCACTGTGAGTATTGATTTTGGTTTCAGAAACAAATTTTAGCTTCTAGATAAGTTTTCAAATGCAAAATACATGAATAATGAATATATTCTCAAAATCAACCAGACTTTGAATCTTCACTTTATTATAAGTTTATAATTGCAGTGTTCATGCTGTAATTTTTAAATCACTAAACATCTGTACCTTACCCACTGATGTTTCTAAGTTGAATAATTATATTTCTATTGACAGTTAATATTTATAGCCCAACCTGCAGGTCATAGCTATCTATTTCTTACCAGATGTTTTTCCCCCCTTCCTTTAGGAAACAATGCCCCCACCAACACATACTGCATTTTCTGGCCACCATCTACCATTTGTTGGTTTTACATATACTAGTAGCTGGTAAGTTTCAAATGTTAACATAATTTGGACAATTTATAGTAAATTAAAGTAAATTGAGGTTTAAAAAATGCAACGTGTAAGAGAGAGCCTTGTGACGTAATTTTTTTTCTTTTTGTGGTACTGTGGATGGAACCCAGGGGCTTCTACCTCTGGGCTACAACCCAGCCCTATTTTATTTTTTATTTGGAAACAGGGTCTCACTAAGTTGTTGAGAGCCGAAGTTGGTGAGGCTGGCCTTGAATCTGCAATCCTCCTGTCTCAGCCTTCCAAGTACTGGGATTGCAGGCCTATACCACCATGCCCAACTAAGTTAAAAATTTTAAAAAATAGGGTAAACCTATGGTTGGAAAATGCTATCCTATAAAATGAATAGAATACACAAGAATCTTAACTTATTTTGGAGGAGAAAGAATAGGACAAATGGAGAGTTCAGAATCTAACCCTTAGCAATGGGGCAGGAATTAGAAGAGTCCCATGCTATTCAAGAAAAGCTCTAGATGTCAAGCAGAGTTTTCAACCCATTGATCCTACCATCCTTTCACTCACTTCACTCCATTTATACTCTCTGTTCCTCCTTATCCAGCTTAAATTCCATCTCCTTTCTCTGGGCTGCCTGTCATTCTGTTATTTGCTTTCCTAAGTCAGAATTCAGTAGTAAAATTCTCTGCCTGTTCCTGTGCAGTTCTGAGTGACTAGAGAACGTGATCTGACCATTCTTCCTAGTCTTAAATTCATGGTCACCTGTTCATGGATGGGCCATGAAAGCTCTTAGCTCAGGCCAGCTCCTTCCATCCCCTCCTGCCTAGTATAGTGCACTGCTCACTTTTATGCCATAAATTTTACCCTTTGTGTCATTGGCATCATCAGATTGTTTTTATCAGCTTATAAATGCACGGTTCTCTTCCATCTTACAGCAAAATGTCTCTGGATCCCACTTCTTTTACCTGTTACCAACCATTGCTCTGCTCTACATTATAGCAAAATTACTTCTGACCGTAAAATATTGGTGTGTTTTTCTCCTACTACTATTTCTTGAATCCATTCCAGTCCGGATTGTGCCCCCATCCTTTTTTGAGTACTACTTTTATTGATGTTACCATTGACCTTTATGTTGGTAAACCTCATGATAACTTTGCAGCCCTAGTCTTATTTGCCTAGTTTTGTCTTTGCCACAGCTCCACACCACTAAAACACTTTTATCTTCTGGGACCTTACTTGATTTTCTTTTTACCTCTGACCACTTCCTCAGTCTCCATACCTGAATTCTTCTAATCTCCCTGATTTCTGAATATCAGAGTATTCTAGGGCTCAGCCTTTCAATTTCTTTTTTCTATCTGGAGTCTCTGGTGTTCTCCCAGATACTTGTTGATGATTCCTAAGTATGTATCTGCAGCTGAGACTTCTCTTCTCTCTTCTACTTGAAATCTGTCTTAACCACCTACATAATATATTCATAGCCTCCTTTCTTATTTTTCTCTGAATCTGTCATAGTTATCCTGTTGAAAGGTAAGTCAGAATATGTCACCCCCCTATTCAGGACCAATTCTCTCCACTCACCAACTTTGGTGACATTGTATCTTCACTCCAAACCAAAGTTCTTATAAGGCCCTATCCACCTGGCTCGCTGCTGTCTTTCTGATTTTGTCCTTTGTTCCTGTGGCTCGTCCCCTGGGTCCATCCATTCCATCCCCCAGGCCTCCGTTGGGCTTCGATCCCATCTGCTGGAATGCTCTCCTCCTGATACTCCCTCGGCTGCTGTCCTCATGCTTCCTTTGCTTTTCTTGAAGCTACTTTCACAAAGACAGATCTCCTGACCATTTCATCTGAACTTTTATCTCCTCTCCCTCAAGACTTCTTTCTGTCTTTCCTGCTTCATGTTTTCTCCCTAGCAGTTAACACTTTTGAATGTACTGAATATTTTACTTATTTATCTTATTTATTTCTGTACCTTTCATTGGAATTTAAGCTCTACATTGACAAGGATTTTTGTCTATTTTGTTTATTGCTGAATGTCCATCACATCAGTTATTTTGTTCTAGAATTTTATTGGTGCAACATAGTTATACATTCAAAGAGATACATTCATACCTGCACACAACATCTCTTGGTGTGGTTCCCACCTAACCCCATCCTCCTACCCACCCTTTTTTTCCCTGTATATGCCAGCAAGGTCGTTAGTGATACCTTCATATATGGACATAATATTGTTTGCTCTGTTTCCTTACTCCTTTTTCCCTTCCTCTCTTCCCTTTCCCGATCTCCTTCCACTCTTCTACTTACTGGTCTGACTCCTTATTTTCATGAAGCATCTTTTCTTTCTTATTTCTCTTCACTTATTTTTAATTAACTTGTATTGGTTTAAGAAAAGCACCTCACTTTGAAATATGAATTTTCAGATTCTGGTAAGGAGCACCATGGTTGGTACTTTTTACTGCTGTTTCACTTATGTGGTCAGAGTGTCTTAAGTTATTAATAACCCTTCAACAAACTTCATTTTATAATTTGTGTGGGTTTTTTTTAAATTCAAGATAACTTAGGGGATTTAAGTTTTCATTAAAAATACTTCTAAAAGTAATTTATAGTAATTTTGCAAAAAAAATTTGTAGTCTTTCTAAATGGCTAACTAGGTATTAAATCCATGTTTTATTTTTAAATGAAGTTTTAAGAGTTTTTATTACAGGGTGAACTCACATGCATGCACGTGTTTTTTTCTCCTCAGTGTGCTTTCTGATCGGAGCTGTTTAAGAGTTACAGCTGGTCCCACCTCACTGGATCTCGATGTGAACGTCCAGAGGACTCTCGAGAACAACCTAGCAACAGAGGCTTATGAAAGAAGAATTAAGCGCCTTGAACAGGAAAAACTTGAACTTAGTAGAAAACTTCAAGGTATATATATTTTAAGGATAATGTTTTCCCTGTTTGAATTGAATTCACAATGTTATAGACTGTATTACAGGTGGTTGCTTTATCTTCAAAAGAATTTTTTTTTTTTTTTGGTACTGGAAATTGAACCCAGGGGCATTCTACCTCTGTGCTACACCCCCAGCCTATTTTTTATTTTTATTTTTTGAAACAGGGTATCGCTAGGTTGATGAGAGTCTCACTTCTTGCTGAGGCTGTCCTTGAACCTGTGATCCTCCTGTCTCAGCCTCCCAAGTACTGGGATTACAGGTGGGTACCACCATGCCTGGCTAAGAAATTCTTTTTGTAAGTGGTAAAAAGTAGAAATTTATGCAGAATGCAGTATAATACAAATCATATAATTAACAGTAAACCATAACAAATACTATTTGTTTCCCATTGGTGTATGTGCACCAAGTACTGTGTGTGGGTATGTCACTATCAGTATGAATTACATTATGATATGAGACTATACTGCACCAATAAAAGTATAAAAATGAAAATAAATGTATGGGAATAAATACCTCTGGGACAGGGGAATGGGACTACCTGGAAAACAAGGATCCTTCTTGCCCCAGTTAATACTTTAATGACTTTTCATATTGTATTCGCTCAATCCTCAAGAGTTCCAGCTCTTGTCCCTCTGTCACTTGTTACAGAATTGTTCTCGTCAGTGTTTGGTGATTTTAAAATGCACATAGGTGGACCATTTAAGATTCTGACTTAGTTGTTTGTTTTTTTGTGTTTTTTTTGCGGTACCAGGGATTGAACCCAGGGGCTTTCTACTCCCGCGCTACACCCCCAGCCCTATTTTTTATACTTTATTTTGAAACCGGGTCTCACGAAGTTGCGGAGGCCTCACTAAGTAGGGAGAGAGAGAGAGAGAGAGAGAGAGCTGAGGCTGGCCGTGAACCCGGATCCTCCGGTCTCCACCTCCCAAAGTACTGGGATTACAAGCGTGCGCCACCACGCCTGGCTAAGATTCTGACTTAGTTTTTCAATTCCTTACCTACAATGATCTTGATCTCCACCCTGCCTCATTCTCTGTCTGATGGTAGCAAGATACCTCTCAAAATTAGAACATCAAAATTTCATTCATGTCGGCTTCAAGCATACCCTCCTTCATCTCCTGCTTTTAATGTTCTGTGAGCCGTCTCTGGTGCTGTGTCCAGTAGCACTTCACTTCCACCATTCCCTACAAGTCAACATCCCCACAGTCGCCGCTTCACTGCTCCTCCCACACCTCATTTCCCGTTCTGTGGTCAGTGATAACCGTAGCCTCAAGTCTATTCCTCTTTCTTTTTGTCAAGCCGCTTTTAAATACAGCTTTCTATATGCACCTCTGCCGCTGACGGCAGTTTACTTAAAATGCACAACATGCTGACTGCTGTCAGTTCTCATTCGTGGATACTAGTCTACAGTTGGCGCTCAGTGCTGCCCAGCAGTCCTTTTTCCCTTGCCTGTTTCCCTAACCTGTGTTGCAGAATGCAGTGTTATTTCTCAGCTGTATCTTTTTACCTATCAGCAGCATTTGACCCAATTAAGCATTTTTTCCTCTAGGTAATGCTTTCCTTTTTTGGCTTCTGGGACACTACTCCCTTGGTTTTCTTTTTCCTCAGAAGGCGGTCTTTCTTAGTCTCCTTTGCTGATTTTTTTTTTTTTTTTTTTTTTGCAGTACTGGGGCATTCTACCTCTGAGCTACACCCCCAGCCCTATTTTTTAATTCTTTATTTTTAAACAGGGCCTCACTAAGTAGCTGAGGCTGGCCGCAAACCCGGATCCTCTGGTCGCAGCCTCCCAAGTACTGGGATTACAAGCCTGCGCCACCACGCCCGGCATTCTTTTTAATTCTGACCTTTGAATGTTAGAGTACTCTAGAATACTCCATGTTTTCAGTTCTCAGAAGGAAAACCTTACAGTCAATCTAAAGCCCTCTCATTCTTTTATATCTCACATTGATCCATCAGCAAATCAAGTTAGCTTTGCTGTCATAATCGATCCAGAATCTGATTATCACTCACTGTGGGGCTTCTACTTTGCTTTAAACCACCATCACCTCTCATCTGTATTACTGGAGTAACTTGTTAACTGTTTTCCCTACTATACCCCACTCTACAGTTTTCAACATAACAGCCAAGTATTATCCCCATTCCCAGTGGCTTCCCTTCTTGCTTACATTAGTAATCAAATTCATTTTTGTGGCCTAAATCCATATAAGACTTGGCGTCTTATTACTTTCCTGACTTCATTTCTTACTATTTCCCTTGTTCTTTTTGTTCAAGCCATTCTCGGCTCCTTGCTGTGCTTTTTCCACAAATCAGGTAGATCCCTCACCTGAGGACTCAGCATTAGCTATCTCCTGCCTTAAATGTTCTTGCTTTGATATTCACGTGGCTTATTTCCTTATCTCTCTACTTGAAACAGATCCCTATTTGAATGAGGCTTGTGATGAGGCCTTTCCTGACCATCCTATTTATAATTCAATCTCAGGTCTATCCCCAGCATTCACTCTCTACCTTTTCTGCTTTATTTTCTCCAAAATGAAGGATGAGTATACAATGTAGTTTATATATTTTGTTAATGAAAGAATGTATGTATGAATGAATAATCAAGAATTTAAACTAAAAGAAAAAAATCAAGATTATACAATTATAAAATTTCACTCATACTCAGCTACTTAGTGAGACCCTCTGCACATGATTACTGTGAATCTTAGGTACAATGTCCTGGCTTCACCAAAATCACATTAATGTTTAAAATTTAAAATATGTCAATAACTTTCATTCTTTCTTTTATTCATTTTTTAAAGAGTCAACACAGACTGTCCAAGCTCTGCAGTATTCAACTGTTGATGGTCCACTTACAGCAAGCAAAGATTTAGAAATAAAAAGCTTAAAAGAAGAAATTGAAAAACTAAGGAAACAAGTAGCAGGTACATTTTTATGATTCATTATTAATTCAGTTTAGTAAATTCTAAGATCTGCTTTATTCGCACATAAAACATCTACTGAGTCCCTATCTGTGTCATGTGTTGTGAGTTATATGCTTGTGAGAGAAAGGCAAGTAAAAACTGGGTCCTGCTCTCATGCTCATATTTTGGAGTGGGAAGTAGATATACAAATAATAATCGCAATACAGGTGAAAGGCTATGAGGAAAAATAAACAGGTACGTGAAACACACACAGGAGGAGCACCTAACCCAGATTTAAAGAGAACAAGGGTGAGTTTTTTGGAAGACCTACTTCTGGTTTTGGAAATTGAATTGAAATGTATCTGGCAAATCATATTTATGAATAGGGGAAAAGGTATTAGGACTGAAGAAGAGAAATACTGAGGTTAAGGAAATTGCACATGCACAGGCGTCAAACTCTATGAGCATTTATTTTCTTTGTAATGATTCAATGTCAGTATATTGTGAAGATTAATTATAGTTAATTTGACATATGTTGATATGTGTATTGCATTAATTCATTAATTTCATCTATTCATATATTTAGTGATTACCTACTATGTACTAGGTATTGTTTCAGGCTTTTTAGTTTAAAACATGTAAGAATCCTTGCCTTGTCTGGATGGAGGGCAAAATGTTTGAAGGTGATAAATGCTTTAAAATAGAGTAGAATAAGAATGAGTCAGGTGTGCAGGTAAGGAGCTTTATCATTTTAAGTAGGCAGGTCCTAGTGTAGGCTTAAGTGAGAAGGTATCATGTTTGCAAAGCCTTGAAGTAGGTAAGGGTCTTATCCGTCTAATGACCTGGGAAATACACGTTCCAGGCAGAGGACCAGCTGGTGCAAAGACCCTAACATTGGAATGTGCTCATGTGTAAACAGATGACAATGTGGCTGGAGCAGATGAGCAAGCAGGGAGAATGGGAGGAAGTGAGGGTGGAGAAGTTGGGGCAGAAGGGATCCTTGCCTTATCAGTCGAGTTTGATTGTTTGTTACAAGGTCTGGTTTTTATTCTGAGTGAAATGGGAGACTTTTGCAGGGTTTAGAGGTGTCATATGATCTGAGTAAGTGGAGTGAGAGACAGGAGCAGGCACTATTTTAGCTAGATTGGTCAGGCCTCTCCAGAAATGCAGTTTGAAGGAAAAAAAAAAAAAGGCCGAGCATGGTGGTGCATGCCTGTAATCCTAGTACATGGGAGGCTAAGACAGGAGGATTGCAGGTTTGAGGCCAGACTCAGTAGCCTAGCAAGACCCTCAGCCCTTATAAACTTAGTGAGACTCTGTTACAAAATAAAAAACAAAAAGGGCTGGGTTGTAGCTTGGAGGTAGAATGCCCCTGGATTCAATCTGAGAGAAAAAGAAAGGAAGAAAATGGGAAAAGGGTCTTTTGTAAAAAAAAAAAAAAAATTATTTAAGGTTCCACAGTAATACTTTGTTTATATTAAATACATAATGATCTCTTAAATTTGAACAAAATTTATAAATGCTGTTCTTTTTTCATCAAAGTGTCTTGCTTCCTAAGAAGTATCTCTTTATCAAATTTCTGAAAATTTATATTTCTAAAAATAAGTTAGATTAGGAACATGGTAAGCACAGTCATTTATTTCACTTTGGTACCAATGATAAAACAGTAAGAGTGTCACTGAACACAAGACGAGCTTAGAATGGTCAGTGATTTACCTTCAGAGAGGTAATATGGATTGGGAAAACTTGCTCAAAAGCCGATCTTGGATCTACATTTTCTTACAAGAGAATGTGGCTTTGAATGGAATAGCTTTTGAAAGCTTGCTTTAAAATTAAAAACTGCAGTGAAATACATGGGATTTATATAAAACATTTAAATCAACAATCCAGTTCACTAAAATCATTTTGAGCTTCAAGTAACAGCAAACTTTGAAAATCTTAGATTTTGCTGTCATCTATAGTATATTCTGCCAGTTTCTAAAGGGACTCCAGGTTAACATCCAACCCAGTATATATAGATTAACAAATCCATTTTGAGAACTGCAAATGGTATTATAGTTTCAGTGAATAAGTTCATTAATAATATATCAAACTGCATTTGAAGTTTGTATGTTTATTTTATATTTTGACATTATTGAACTGGTTAGTTCTAGAAGGGATTTTTTAAATAGATTCCTTGGGATTTTCTATGCTGACAATTATGTCATCTGCAAATAGGGACAGTTTTTATTTATCTTTTTCTGATCTGTATGCTTTGTATTTCTTTTTCTTGCCTTGTTTACTGACTAGAAGTTGCAGCAGTTTGTTGATGAAAAGTGGCAGGAAGAACATACGAGCTTTTCACTCTTAGGGGGAAAGCATTTGGTCTTTTACCTATAAATGTAATGTTAGCTATAGGTTTTTATAGATACTTTTTTCCATTCTAATATTTCTTAGTGTTTCTATTATGAATGGGTGTTGAATTTTATCAAAGGCCTTTTCTGTATCAGTTGATACAAATGTGATTTTTTCTTTAATTAACCTGTTAATATGGTAGATTACATAGATTTTTAAATATTGAGCCCATCTTACATCCTTATAATAAACCTCAATTGTTCTTGGTCCTCTCCCTCCTCTCTTCTTTTCCACCCATCCTTCCCTTTCTCCCTCCATTCCTTTTTTCCTTCCTTCATCCCTTCTACCTTTGACTAGTTTTTGCATCAGGGAAATATTACCTAAATAAAATGAATGTGGGAGTATTTCCTCTTGTGCTTTTTGCAAGAGATTGTGCAGAATGGATGTTCATTTTTCTTCCTTTCCTTTCCTTCTCTTTCCATTCCATTTTGGTACTGAACCCAGGGTATTCTATCTCTGAGCTACACATCCAGCCCTATTTTTATTTCCTGTTTTGAAACAGGGTTTCACTAAGTTTCTGAAGGCCTCACTAATTTCTGAGACTGGCCTTGAACCTTTGATCCTCCTGTCTCGGCCTCCCAAGTACTAGGATTACAGGTGTGCACCACCATGCCCAGCTGTCCATTTTTCTTTAAATATTTTGTTGAACTCTCCATTGAAACCATTTTGACTTAGAGATTTCTTTTGTGGTAGTTTTCAAATTGTAAGTTCAGTATCCTTAATAGTTGTTAGTCTAGCCAAATTGTTTCATAGTAGGTGAGTTGTGGTAGTTTATGATTTTGGAAAAATTAATCTATGTGGTCTAAGCTTTCAAACTTCTATGTGTACACTTGTTCATAGTATTCCCTTATTATTCATGATTTACTGTTATCATTTTGATACCTGAAGGGTCTGTAGGGATATCTCCTGTTTAATGCCTGATTTTGATGACTTCTCTCACTCCCTTTCTCTGTCAGCTTTATTGATCTTTTCAAAGAATCATCTTTTAGCTTCATTTTTCTCTATTTTCTATTTTCCATTTCATTGATTTCTGTTCTTTATTATTTCCTTCTTTCTGCTTCCTTTGAGTTTATTTTGTACTACTTTTCTCTGTCCTTAGGCTGGGAGCTTCGATTATTGATTTGAGATTTCTCCTTTTTTTAATATATACTTTTATTGGTGCATTGTAGTCTCACATCATAATGTAGTTCATAGTGATACTGACATACATGCACACAACACATGGTGAGTTCCCCCTTGGCTCCCTCCCACTCTCTCCCCTTCCCCATACATGATATTGAGATTGATTTTGGTCTCACATATGTATATAACATCAATGGAAATGCTTCCTTGTTTATCCCACCCCCCCATCTTCCCCTGGACCACCTCCCTCACTCCACTGGAGTTTCCCCTCCATTACCTAAAGTCCTTCTTGTATCCTGATTGCTCCCTAACTTCCTCATATGAGAGAAGATATATGACCCTTCACTTTCTGTAACTGGCTAATCTCACTTAACATAATGTTCTCCATCCATTTTCCTGCAAATGATGTAGTTTTGTTCTTTATTGCTGAGTAGAATTCCATTGTGTGTATATTCCAAAATTTTGTAATCCATTCATCTATTGATGGACACCTAGGTTTGTTCCATAATTTGGCTATTGTGTATTGTGTTGCTATAAACATGGATATGCATGTATCACTGTACTCTTATTTCAGTTCCTTTGGAAAGATACCCAGGAATGGTATAGGTAGATCATATATGGTGGATCCATTCCCAATTTTCTGAGGAATCTCCACACTGATCTCTAAAATGGCTGCACTAAATTGCAATCCTACCAACACTGTATAAGAGTTCCTATTTCCCCACACCCTCTCCAGCATTTATTATATTTGACTTCTTGTTGATTACCATTCTAACTGGGATTAGATGGAATCTTAGTGTAGTTTGACTTTTCCCTTTTTTAATGCATGCTATGAATTTAAGTTAGTGCTATGAATTTCTCTCTCAGTACTGTTTTTGCTGTGCCCTACAAATTTCAAAATGTTGAATTTTTTTCTTTTTGGTGGTGGGGCTAGGGGTTGAGCCCAGGGGCATTATGTCTCTGAACTACACCCCCAGTCCTTTTTATTTTATTTTTTGAAACAGGGTCTCCTTAGGTTGCTGAGAGTCTTGCTGTTGCTGAGGCTCGCTTCGAACCTGCAATCCTCCTGTCTCACCTTCCCAAGTACTGGTATTACAGGTATGTGCTACCATTCCTGGCCCTGTATATTAATTTTTGTTCAGTTAAATGTTTTTTTTTTTTTTTTTTTTTTT
>PVJS01043679.1:0-16973 GCA_004027185.1 Glis glis | reverse complement strand
TACCTAGTGAGGCCCTCCGCAACTTCGTGAGACCCGGTTTCAAAATAAAGTATAAAAAATAGGGCCAGGGGTGTAGCTCGGAGGTAGAACGCCCCTGGGTTCAATCCCCGGTACCGCAAAAAAAAAAAAAAAGCTTAAAAATATAAAAATAAAAAGGCTGGGGGCACAGCTCACAGGTTTAGTCTCCAGTACCAAAAATAATTAATAAAATAAAAACAACCATAAAGCAATAAACAGAACAATACTACCTGGTGGTGCTCTCACACACTCTCTTCCATCAAGACCAATATATATTTATGTCTTGAAAAGTATTGATGCTGGCAGCATGCTGGATGTTCAAGCTCAGCCTTGGAGGAAGGGCAGGGTTGCTAGCAGAGGGCGTAGCAGGAGGAACACCCTCTTTGATCCTCCATTCATCAGATTCTGTGTATTAAGTCGTGCTCTGTCTCAGTAGAAAGCTCAGCAACTCTGTGAGGTGGCTGCCATTGCAGTCACCACCCTGCTTTACAGACTAGCAAACTGATGCTTGGAGAGGTCAAACTGACTGGTCACAGGTCACACAGCAAGTGCGTGGGTGAGCTGAGGTTCACCGTGACAGGGTCACCTCCAAGCCTTGGGTGAACACCCTGAGGCTGGTGGCGGTCGGCCTTCTGTTAACTTCCTTATTCTTTTCCACCTTCATGACTGTTTTCTTGTTCTAGCAAACTTGTGCTCACACATACCTACAGTCGTCTTCCTTCCTTCCTTCCTTCCTTCCTTCCTTCCTTCCTTCCTTCCCTCCTTCCTTCCTTCCCAGTACTGGGGATTGAATCCAGGAACATTCTATCTCTAAGCTATACCCCCAGCCCTTTTTATTTTGAAACAGGGCCTTGCTAAGTTGTTTAGACTGGCCCTAAAATTGTGATCACCCTGTCTCAGCCTCCTGGTCTTTGGGATTACAGGCATGCATCACCATGCCTGTAATGGTGGCTTTACTCCTTTTTTTTTTTTTGTACTAGTGATTGAACCTGGGGGCATTCTACCTTTGAGCTACACCCCCACTCCTATTTTATTTTTCATTTTGAAACAGAGTCTCACTAAGTTGTGGAGGACCTCACTAAGTTATTGAGAGTGGCTTCAAACCTGCGATCCTCTTGTCTCAGCCTCTCAAGTACTGGGATTATAGGTGTGCACAACCACACCCAGAAGCCCCCCGTTTTGTGATGCTGGGAATTTAACCCAGGGGTGTTCTGCCTCCGAGCTACACTCTAGCCCTTTATTTGTTTTGAAACAGGGTCTCACCATGCCTTGCAGCCCCCCTTTAAAGTGTTACTATTCACAAGTGCAGTCAGTAGGTTATATCTGCAAAATTGGTGATATATACTGTTAGTCTCCCAGTGAAGGGTTACAGTGTCCTAAGTCATTACAGTTCACATGGCTTCTTGTAAACAATCTCCTGATTTCAGGTTGACTAGATAAAGAATGAGAATATTAATAATATTTCAGCTGGGCATGGTGGCGCACGCTTGTAATAATCCCAGTACTTGGGAGGCTGAGACCGGAGGATCCTGGTTCGCAGCCAGCCTCAGCTACTTAGGCCCTCTGCAACTTAGTGAGATCCTGTTTCAAAATAAAGAATAAAAAATAGGGCTGGGGGTGTAGCCTGGAGGTAGAATTCCCCTGGGTTCAATCCCCAGTACCGCCAAAAAAAAAAAAGAATATTTCATTTATCACTAGACTTTAAGCCCCTACATGGCAGACTCATCTTTGGGGGGGTACTGGGGATTGAACCCAGGGGCATTCTACTTCTGAGCTACACCCGCAGCCCTTTTTATTTATTTATTTATTTATTTATTTATTTATTTATTTATTGCGGTACTGGGATTGAACCCAGGGGCATTCTACCTCCGAGCTACACCCCAGCCCTAGTTTTTTATTATTTATTTTGAAACCAGGTCTCACTAAGTTGTGGAGGGCCTCACTAAGTAGCTGAGTCTGGCCGCGAACCCAGATCCTCTTGTCTCAGCCTTCCAAGTACTGGGATTACAAGCGTGCGCCACCATGCTTGGCTTCTTTTTATTTTTTATTTGAACTAGGGTCTTGCTAAGTTGCTGAAGGTCTCACTAAGTTACTGAGGCTGGCCTCGAACCTGCGATCCTCCTGTCTCAGCCTTCCAAGTACTGAGATTACAGATGTGCACCACCACACCAGACTAGGAGTTTTTGTTTTGATCATTGCTGTATTTTTGGCACTTTGAATAGTGCCTAGCACCTGCCTGGCACTCTGTAACTGTTCACTGAGTGGCTGAATGTCTCTCAATCCTTAGGTGCCGAGTCTCGTTCCCGGGAATCAGACGTGACCCTGGATCGAAGGAAGAGAAGCCTGTCTTAGAAGGGCCACATCCTCCTGGGGAGATGCAGAGCCTCAGGCCTGAGCAGACTCGGGGGCTGCTGGAGCTGGATCGTGTGAAGACCCTGCTCCCCTGGGAGAGCAGGGCCTGGGAGAAGGCCATCCATCCGGCCCCCACCAAGGACTGGGAGGCAGTGGAGGTGGGGGTCTGTGGCATTGACAATGGAGACAGAGGTAAGGGCCAGGGTTCAGCAAGGTAGGCAGGGGGCTCTCAGCAGAGATGGGAAGGCTGAACTCTCCTGCCTCTCTCATTTATTCAAAAGAGTTATGAACTCTTACTGTGTAACCGTCAACTCGCAGCTTAGTAATTTAAAGCAAGTTGTTCTTGGGCTCACAATTCTGTGAGAGGGACAGGGTCATTTTTCTGTTGCCTTGCCTGTGCTTGCCAGGCAGCCATAGAGAGCAGGCAGGGTGGCTGGCTGGCCCCAGGTGATCATACTCACTCCTCTGTCTGCCTGGTGCTGGCTGCTGGCTGCCTCAATGGTGCGATGGTGCTGACCACAGACCACGGTCTCTAGCCACCAGCCCAGGCTTATTCTCACGGGGGTGCCTGCAGGATTAGCATAAGCAGCAGGAGAGGGAATATTTCCCATGCAAAAGTGCTTTTTAAGCCTCTGCTGGCAACCTGGTTACTCCTGTGCCATTGATCAGAACAAGTCGTGTGGCTGTGCCCAGATCAGTGGCCCAAGATGTGCACATAGAAAAAAACGGACATGCTAGGGAGCGTCTGGTGCAAAAATCTACCTTGAGCACCTCCTGTGTGCCAGGCCAGTGTGAGGGGCTGGGGACACAGCAAGAGGGAGGGCCCTGGTAGAGCTCAGAGTTTAGTGGAGGCAACAGACAATAAGCAAATTAGGAAATAAACAGGAAGAAAATGTCAATCTGACATGTGGCACACACCCATAACCCTAATACTTGGGAGGATGAGACAGGAGGTTCACAGATTTGAGGCCAGCCTCAGCAACTTAGTGAGACCCTAGTTCAAACTAAAAAATAAAATAGGGCTGAGGGTATAGCTCAGAGGTAGAATGTCCCTTGGGTTCAGCTTCCAGTAACACACACACACACACACACACACACACACACACACACACACACACACCATGGATATTACAGGGTGGTTATGGTAGGGAGGAGGAGTTTTGATCCTGGTGGAGGCCAGAATTCAAAAAGCTAAGAATGCCAATGTTCATCTAGGTCTGTTCGGCTTAGGAATGGGGGCACTGAGGTTCCCACTGGAGGACAGTTTTCCTCTAGGAGCTGCTCTTGTGGATCCCATCATCCTGGTACATTTCTGTTTATTCTGTCCCCACCTCCCCCCGCCTCCATTTTTGCTGGAGGGCATGGAGAAGGATTGAACCTCAGGGGCATTCTACCACTGAACCACATCCTCAGTGCCCCCACACACCCTTTTTAAAAATTTGAAACAGAGTCTTGCTAAATTGCTGAGGGTCTTGCTAAGTTACTATGCAGTGACCTGGAACCTGAGATCTTCCTGCCTCAGCCTCCCAAGTACTAGGATTATAGGCATGTGCCACTGCACCTGGCTAAGAAGGAACTCTTTTGCCTGTTGCTAGGTGAAAGAACATAAGCTCAGGTAGAAGGGCACATCAGGTGACCACTGTGGGACTTCCAGGTAGTTATAGGATCAGAGTTCAGTTCTCTTAGTCCCACATGAATCATGTATGTGTGTGTGTGGGGGGGGGGCTGAAAGGGCCTGAAGGAGGAACATGTGTAAAATTATATGGGGGTTGCAAGAGATTTTAGGGTATTTGTCTGGGACATATAAAGTTTAAGATGTCCATTAGATATTCAAATGAAGATGATAAGTAGTGAGATATATAATTGGGAATTCAAGATAGGGGTTGGGTCAAGAAATACAGGAGAGAGAGGGAGAGAGAGGGAGAGGGAGAGGGAGAGGGAGAGGGAGAGGGAGAGAGAGAGAGAGAGAGAGAGAGAGAGAGAGAGAGAGAGAGAGAGAGAGAGAGAGAGAGAGAGAGAGAGAGAGAGAAAGAGAATGAATATGAATCAGCAGAGAAGGATAGATGCTGGTGGAAAGAACAAGAGCAGCCCTCCTCAGGTGGCCTGGTCACCCACTCATGGCTCCCTTCTTCTCCATTCTACCCCACCCAGACCTGTTTTCTCAAGAGACTGGGATTTCCCAGGAGTGGAGCTCAGTGGAGGAAGATGATGAGTCAGAGGACTCCCAGGTATGTCAGGGGTGGAGGTTTTAAAACTATTTGACTTTATATAACATTAATATTTTGAAAATTTCATCCCATTGTTCTGAAGTGTTCTCTGATAGAGCATGGTATGTTACTTACTTTGTGTATTTATCTTATATCTGGTTACTCTGTTGTACAGTTTTAAATTCAAACAGCTTCTCTGTGGATATGCCATTTCATTTCCAATCATATGATCCTATTTTCTTGCAACTAACAGAGGCCTCTTCCTTTCTAATATTTATACTTTCTTCTTTCCTGTTTCAGGGCTTTGTGGAGTGGTCAAAAGCTCCACAACAAACGACCATAGTCTTGGTAGTGTGTGTGCTTTTTTTGTTCCTGGTTTTAACCGGGATGCCTATGATGTTTCACATTTAACTATAATAATGGCTGTTGTTTTGAAATGGATAACCTGTGTCATGTTAAGGAAGTATCCTGTTTAAAAATCAGGAAGGAATATTCAGTGTTATCAAAATGCCTTTCAAACATCCATTGAGATGATTTTTCAAAAACTTTTTCGTGTGAGGTTTTGCATTACTCTTTATCATTGAAATCAAGACATCATGGATTGTAAAACACAACTTATTTTGTACACCATATAGAAAAAAATTGTAATTGATTGTAAGATGTCGCCAACTAGAAGACACCTCCTGCCATCAGAGAAGGTGAAAAAATGTGCAGCTTAGGATCACTGAAATCTAGTAGATTTTCTAATGCTAAACCATCTTTACATTTTTAGGATCACGGCACATTAGTGTTTTCATATACTGAATTCTTTCTCTTGATATTTTATGCGGGCTTCTTGTCTCTATCTTCATATGTGAGATTGGTGCTATCTTTGTGAAGTTTTGGCATCACGGCTAAGCTGGCATCATAAGAAGACCCGAATACCTTTTATCCTTTTCTCTGCCTCTGCCTTTTTTGGTGGAGTGGAGGATACTGGAGATTGAACCCAGGGACAGTCTATCTCTGAGCTACACCCCCAACCCTTTTTATTTTTTATTTTGAAACAGGGTCTTGCTAAGTTGCTGAGGCTGGCCTTGAACCTGCGATCCTCCTGTCTCAGCCTCCCAAGTACTAGGATTACAGGCGTGCACCACCATACCCAGCTTTCCCCCCTCTGCTTCTGAATAGTTTCTGTAGCTTGAGAAATATCAAATCCTTGACAGTTTAAAAGAATTCACCAGTAAAGTGATCAGGTCCCAGGGCCATGAGGGGAAGCATGAGCTCACTCTTGGGCAGTTTTCTCAGTTTTTTTCCCATGTCATTAGTTTATTAATCTTTTCTACTTCCTGGAATTATTTTGATGATTTACAGTACTCTTTTCTCCCCTAGACAATTTCCATTCCATAGAATTGTTCAGATTATTAGTTTAGCTATTCATAGTATTTTGTAATTAAACAAAAACTTTCTCCTTACTATGTTCTATCTCCAATCTCCTTTAACTTATGTTTGTGGTTTACTCATAATTTGATTTGTCAGTTTTATCTGGATTATTATTTTTTTCCAAAGAGCCAGTATCAGGATTTGTTTATATCCATTATTTCTCTTATTTGTAATTTGTTTTTCTTTCACATGTATTGTATTTATTTTTTATTGTTCTTATTCCTTGTCTAATTTTGAAGTTGAATACTTAATTTACATTCAATTTATATTTGCAATAATAGCATCTTTAATAATATAAATGTACTTCTGGATATAGCCTTGGCCACATCTTAAAGATTGATAATTCATGTTCTTATGTTGTTTTTAATAGTGTTCCTAGAAAATGCTCTTGAAAATCAGTGGTTTGGCTCATTATTTTGTTTAAAAATTGTTTTGTTTTCTTGTTTTTACCACACTGTGAATATAGAATGTGGCCTATGATATATCTGCTTTCGAGACATTTTAAGAAGCTCTTATTGTGGCGTAGAACATGTCCATTTTTGTAACTGTTTCATGGACATTTAAGAAGAATATGTATTCTCTTAAATTCTCTGTAGTACTTAAAATATGTCTGCTAATTAACTCAGTCTCATCATTTGTATTGTTCAGATTCATTTGTTATTTAATTTTGGTTTACTGCCTCTATAAAAATATGGTGTGAAAATCTGTTAGTGAAATTGTTTTATCAATATATTTTTATAATGTTTGTTGTAGCTATTCAATAGCTGTATAATTCAGTGCAAGTAAGTCCAGCACTGTTACATAATTGCCAATTAGGTAATCTATGTAAAACACCCAGCGCAGTTCTAGGCATACAGTAAGCACTCAATAAATGTTAGTTAAAACCTGATTCTGAAACTTTTGTCAAATAGAAACTGATTGTCTTTAACCAATTTAGTCATTTGCCTTACAACTTCCTTGCCTAATTCTGGTTGATATCAGCATCCTGCCCATTTTAGAATCGTGTGTGTGTGTGTGTGTGTGTGTGTGTGTGTGTGTGTGTGTGTGTGTCCCTAAGTTGCTGAGGGTCTTGCTAAGTTGCCAAGGTTGGTCTCTAAACCTGCGATTCTCCTGTTTCAGCCTTCCAAGCCCGGGATCACCGGCATGTGCCACCGCGCCTGGCTTCAGAAATATATAAATGTAAATATGAATATAATTGTTGCAGTACGCGGATTGAAACCAGAGGCATTCTACCTTCAAGCCACACTCCCAGCCCTATTTTTTATTCTTTATTTTGAAACAGGGTTTCACTAAGTTGTGGAGGGCCTAAGTAGCTGAGGCTGGCTGAGAACCTGCAGTCCTCCTGTCTCAGCCTCCCAAGTACTGGGATTACAAGCGTGCAACACCATTCCCGGCTCAGAAAAAAAAAAAAAATTTTTTTTTTTCAATACCGGGGATAGAACCCAGGGGCATTCAACCTCCGAGCTACACCCCCAGCCCTGAGGGTGTAGCTCGGAGGTAGAATGCCCCCGGGTTCAATTTCTAGTAATACACACACACACTCAAAAAAAGTAGGAGGGATTCAGGGCTGACTGGAGTCATCCTGGCCCCTGGTCCCAGCTCATCTGCAGGGACAGGAGCTCAGGAGTGCTGATCAGTCAACACCCGGGACAGTGCCTGAGCAGCGCCCCCGCGCGGCAGGACTCCGCGAGGAAACCCTCCCCCGGGACACAGCCCGGCGCCTGCGCAGAGGCCTCTGCGCCTGCGCACTCCGACTGGGCTGCTCCTGGAAGTGTTGGGGAAAGCTGTTCAGTCGGCAGAGGCGGCCCCGCCCACGACCGCCTGGTCTCCGCAGAGGGTTCTGACCACATGCTTATGCAGCTGAGGTTTCTTCTGCTGCCTTGGGTGCCGAACTCTGCCCATACTTGTAAACTAGGGTCGCATTTCACCCATTCTTCCATTCACGCAGCATTTCCTGAGCCCTTATTGTGTGCTAAGGTCTGGGCTGTGTGATGTATTGGGCATAGGGAGGAACCCATTGAATGGCTTCAGGGCTGGTGCTGGGGATGTACAACTATTTATTTGGACCCTCAGCATTTGTTGCCCTACTGTGTGCTGAGAAAGGTTTGGATCAGAGGGAGGAACCAGACTACATGGCCTCTCACCCAGCCGGTTTAGAGGCTGGTACTGAGAAGGTTCATGTATGTGTTCATTTACCTGGTACCTCCTGAGGACTTATTGTGTGCCCAGGTATTGCTGGGCTGTATGGGACATAGGGAGGAACCGACTGTGTGGTCCTTTAGCCTGAATGGCTCTAGGCCTGGCACTGGGGACATACAACTATTCATTCATACTATCAACAATTCTTGAGAACCTACTGTGTATTGAGGTCTGGGCTGTGATGTGTGTGGGGCATAGGGAGGGGCCAACTGTATGGTCCCTGACTCTGAGAGACACCAGGGCCAGGTCAAGTATTTCCACTTAAGTTATGAGCTTGACATTTCCTGAGGACCTGTGCCAGGACCTGTGCAGGTGATGCTGTGACCAAGGTGAAAAAGGCAGGGTGATTCCCTCCTACTTCTCCCAGTCCTCTTACCAGTCCTCCGAGGGCCAGATGTGTCTGCACCTGTGCATGTGCCGGGTTTTTATGTCACGGGTCTGTGTCCTCATGGATGTTGTTTCTGTCTGGATTTCTCCTTGTCTGCCAATGGGCCTTAGCTTCTCCCAGTTATATACATTAAAGACTATGTGCATTCCAGTTATTTTCAAGGCTTGAAATATTTTCAGATGAAAGGGTCATATGTTTTCTCTAATATGCGCAAGCTAGGGAGTAATGAGGATACAAAAGGGTCTCCAGACAATAGTGGAGAAGCCTCAGTGGAGTCAGGGAAGGAGAAGGGGAAGAATGAAGTTCATTAATGGAATTACTACCATTGACCATGTGTACACATGAGAATATACCACTGTCAATCTCAGTACTCTGTATTGGGGGGAGGGGAGGTGGGGGTGCACCAAGTGCTGTGTGCATGTATGTTACTGTCAACTTGAAATTCATTGTGATATGAGACTATAATGCACCAATAAAAGCACACAAAAAAAGTATTAGCTGGGTGTGGCGGCACACACATGTAATCTCAGTACTTGGGAGGCTGAGATAGGAAGATTGCAGGTTCAAGGCTAGTGCATGGTAACTTAGAGAGTCCCTGTTACAAAATAAAAAATTAAAAGGGTTGGGGGTGTAGCTCAGTGGTACAGCACCCCTGGATACAATCCTTAGCACCACAAAAGTATTGAGTGTGTGTGTGTGTGTGTGTGTGTGTGTGTGTGTGTGTAAAGTATAAGTGTGGGTGTTTATTATACTTTATATTTTTCAGTATGACTTAAAAAACTCATAAAAGCTTTGAAAATGTGGTGGCCTTTTTTTTATGAAGAGGGGGACAACAACATAGGCTTCCTCTGCATAAAAAATAGCCCTCCAGCCAGGCGTGGTGGCGCATGCTTGTAATCCCAGTACTTTGGGAGGCGGAGACTGGAGGATCCAGGTTCGCGGTCAGCCTCAGCTCGCTCGATCGCTCTCTCTCTCTCTCTCTCTCTCTTTCTACTTAGCGAGGCCCTCCACAACTTCGTGAGACCCGGTTTCAAAATAAAGTATAAAAAATAGGGCCGGGGGTGTAGCGTGGAGGTAGAACGCCCCTGGGTTCAATCCCTGGTACCTCAAAAAAAAAAAAAATAGCCCTCCACATTTGTCAGTCAATCTTGAAAGAAAAACATTCCTGGTTTATTTATTGCAGTACTGGGGATTGAACCTAGAGGCATCCTACCTCCAAGCTACACCCCACCCCTTTTTAATTTTTTTTTAAATTTTGAAACAGGGTCTCGCTAGGTTGCTGAAGAGTCTCTCTACATTGCTGAGGTAGTGATCCTGCTGTCTCAGCCTCCCAAGTACTGGGGTTACAGGTGTGCGCCACCACGCCCAGCTGCACTGCATACTTCCAGGATTTTTTTTTTCTGGGACCAAACACATCAACAGTGGGAAAAACCTTAACAATCATACTTGATTCTATCACACAAGAAATCTGCCCAAACTTCATTAAGGGAATGTCTATCCCTTTATCTACTAACACAATGTTTCTCAAAATATAATGAAAAAAAGAGCTAGATAGAAAATTCAGTGCACCATATGCTATCATTTGTGTCGAAAATTGTCCTGTGTATCTTTCCAACCTATTCCATGCATGTAAACAAATATTCATATATATATATGTTTCTTTTTTGTGGTACTGGGGATTGAACCCAGGGGCATTCTACCTCCAAGCTACATCCCCAGTCCTATTTTTTATTCTTTATTTTATTTATTTATCTATTTATTTATTTTTCGGTACCAGGGATTGAACCCAGGAGCATTCTACCTCCGGGCTACACCCCCAGCCCTATTTTTTATTCTTTATTTTGAAACAGGGTCTCACTAAGTTGCAGAGGCCTCACTAAGAAGCTGAGGCTGGCCACGAACCTGGATCCTCCAGTCTCAGCCTCCCAAGTACTGGGATTACAAGCGTGCGCTACCTCGCTTGGCTTATTCTTTATTTTTGAAACAGGGTCTCACCAAGTTGTGGAGGGCCTCACTAAGTAGCTGAGGTTGGCGGCAAACCCAGATCCTCTGGTCTCAGCCTCCCAAGTACTGGGATTACAAGTGTGCTTCACCATGCCTAGCCATATATATATATATCTATATCTATCTATCTATCTATCTATCTATATATATATATATGCAGCAAGTGATTGCTTCTCATGAGGGGAAGAAGATTAAATTTTATATATATAAAAGAATAGGCTCTTCCTATACTGCTCCTGGGCTTGGCTATGGGAACTGCTTTGGCAAACCTGATATCATCAGAGGCTTGGAACTGTGCTTCTGTGTGTCTACTCTCAACCCTGCTACCACCATGAGAACACACCCGGGTCAGGTGTGAGTCACAAGGGTAACAGCCCAGTTCACCCGCCCAAGTCCTTCTAGACCAGAGCCCCCATGCATTTCTTTTTTTTTTTTTTTTTTGCGGTACCGGGGATTGAACGCAGGGGCGTTCTACCTCCGTGCTATGCCCCCGGCCCTATTTTTTATACTTTTATTTTGAAACTGGGTCTCACAAAGTTGCAGAGGGCCTCACTAAGGAAAGAGAGAGAGAGAGAGAGAGAGAGAGAGAGAGCTGAGGCTGGCCACGAACCCGGATCCTCCGGTGTCCACCTCCCAAAGTACTGGGATTACACAGGTGACCACAGATGCACAAGCCAGCCATGATCCACCAAGCCTGGTACAGACCAACAGAACCACCCAACTAACCAGCAGATGCAGAAGAAATATTAAAGGGACAACTGAGTTCCTGATAGCCTGTTACACAGCAAGAACTCACTTATAACCAGCATTAGAGTCAGGTCTTTGAGTTGAGGGAGGGAAGACTGGGGGGGAGATGTTAAATTCAAACTGAAAAAAGATGAGGCTACTCTAGAAATCATCCTTTTCATTTGTGTGACGCGAGAGCCATCCCTTCTAGAAGGGCTCTTCCTGCTCTGTATCTCTCCTGCTCATTTCTCTAAGCACTCTTTCTATCTCAGCAGACCCAGATTTCTTTCCAAGACTCTGCTCCTTTAGTAAATATGCAACATTGCTAAAGGAGCTGAACCTTTTATTCTCGTTTATTCAATTAAAGGCATTGAACAAATGCCTACTAAATCATTAAACGAACAATTAAAAGATCAACCTGAGACCACAGGCATTTTGTGGGTCTGTCTATGCCACATTTACAGTTCTGCCCCAGGGCGGTGGTGGAGGGGGGCCTGGTGGTCACTGGTCAGTCCTAGCCCTGTGTGTTCCTTGCCATGTAACCTCAGGAAAGTTACTGGGAGTGTCTGAGTCTTGGTTTCCACACTGGCAGCCTGGGGACAACAGAGTCTCTCTCCCATCGTGCTGAGGTGGGAAATGAGGTGGAAAATGAGGTATAAGGAGCCCTCCTTAGGCTTCAGCCCTCACCCTTCTGTGTGTCCACACACGTTTCTCCTGAGTCACTGATGTTTACAGGCTTTTCCTCCCTGTGTGAGCTTGGGTGTCTTGTTGGGCATGGCAGCTGTGAGAAAGTGTCCCCGCAGTGGCCACATGAGTAGGGCCTCTTGTCGGCGTGCGTCCTCTGGTGTCGAATGAGCGCTGAGGAGAAACTGAAGGCCTTCCCGCAGCCGCTGCACTCGAAGGGCCTCTCCCCAGTGTGGACAATGTGGTGCTGGATCAGGTAGGAGCGGTTGCGGAAGGCCTTTCCACACTCATGGCAGGTGTAGGGCCGCTCGCCTGTGTGTGTGCGCTGGTGCAGCGTGAGTGATGCGCCCTGGCTGAAGGCCTTGTCGCACTCAGAGCATCTGTAGGGCCGCTCGCCGGTGTGGATCTTCTGGTGCTCCAGGAGGGACGACACGTGGCTGAAAGCAGCCCCGCACTGAGTGCACCTGTAGGGCCGCTTGCCCGTGTGCATCACGCGGTGCTGCAGGAGGTGCGAGCGGTTGCCGAAGTGTTTGCCACAGTCCGGGCACGCGTAGGGCCGCTCGCCGGTGTGCGTGCGCTGGTGCTGCGTCAGGTGCGACACCTGGGTGAAGGCTTTGGCGCACTGGCCACACGCGTATGGCTTCTCGCCAGTATGGATGCGCCGGTGCTCGGCCAGAGAGGCGCTCTGGCTGAAGGGCGCGCCGCACTCGGGGCACGCATAGGGCTTCTCGCCGGTGTGCACACGCCGGTGCTGCGTCAGGTGTGCGATCTGTGTGAAGGCCTTGGCGCACTGGCCGCAGCGGTACGGCCTCTCCTCGGTGTGGATGCGCTGGTGGCGGATGAGCGCGGAGGAGAAGCGGAAGGCCTTGGCGCACTGGGCGCACTCGTAGGGCTTCTCGCCAGTGTGGATGCGTTGGTGCTCCGTCAGGGACGAGCGGTTGCGGAAGGCCTTGGCGCACTGCGCGCAGGCGTAGGGGCGCTCGCCCGTGTGCACACGCCGGTGCTGCGTCAGGTGCGTGACGCGCGAGAAGGCTTTGCCGCAGTCGGCGCAGCGGTGCGGCCTCTCGCCCGTGTGCGTGCGCCAGTGCGACACCAGGTAGGAGCCCTGGCTGAAGGCCTTGCCGCACTCGTGGCACGCGTAGGGCTTCTCGCCCGTGTGCGTGCGCCGGTGCAGGGTCAGGTGCACACTCTGGCTGAAGGCCTTGCCACAGTCGGGGCAGGCGTACGGCTTCTCCCCGGTGTGGACTCTCTGGTGCAGGATGAACGCTGAGCAGTAGCTGAAGGCCTTCCCGCAGTCCTCGCACTTCCATGGCTTCTTGGGGCCTCCGCCTTTCTCGCCCTCACCGCCAGCACTGTTCTGCCGTGCGCCCTTCCTTGGCGCTCTGCGCCTCCTGGGCCTGGTTTCGCCAGCTTGGGTCGCAGCAGGGCTCGATGGGGCGCTCACGGTTCGCCCCAGTTCACGTTGTTCCTGGACGCCCTTCCCTGCAGGCTCTCTCTTGTGGGCGGTGGCGTCTGGCTCCAGACAGCTCTCCTCATTTTCCTGCGCATCCTCGAACTCGCCCTCCTGTTTCCAGGGGCCTTCATCCTCAGAGTCCCGCAGGGTGACGCTCAAGAGCCCCTCCATCCCCTCTCCCAGGACTACTGCTCTAATCTTACAGTTCCTCTAGATCTGAAAGAAGAAAAAAATCCCAACAGGTTGGTCATTTGCCCTGGTCTGGGAAATGTTAACAGCTGGCCCGGGGGAGGTCTTCCTCTCCCAGGACTGCCCTAGTACTGATGTTTTAGGTCAGATAATCCTTTGCCCTGGGTTTCATCCTGTGTGTTAGGGGATACTGAGCAGTGGCCCTGGTCTCCACACAGTGTATGCCAGTAACATCCTGCAGTAGTGGCAATCAGTGTCTCCAGTCATTGCCAAGTGTTCTGGGGATGAAATCACCCCTGGTTGGGAATCACTGCCTTAGTGGATCTGAAAACAAGTTAAAAAAGATCCCTGCCCCCCCCCAAAAAAAACCCATAAAAATGAAAAAAGAAGCCGGGCGTGGTGGCATACACCTGTAATCCCAGTACATGAGAAGCTGAGACAGGAGGATTGCAGGTTCAAGGCCAGCCTCAGCAAATTAGTGAGACCCTCGGCAACTTAGCAAAACCCTGTTTTCAAAATAAAAAATAAAAAGGGCTACGGGTGCAGCTCAGAAGTAGAATGCCCCTGGGTTCAATCCCTAGTACAAAAAAAAAAAAATAGAAAGAAAAAAGAATCCCTGTCAGCCCTTAAGTATGACCAAGTAACCTGGTGCTATGGACTGAATCATGTTTCCCAAATTCCTATTGCTGCCCTCACACCTTCATGGTGATGGTTACTGGAGGTTGGGATTTTGAAAGGTGGCTGGATGGATGAGGTCATGAGAGTAGGGGACCCTGTGATGAGATTAGTGTCCTGATAAGATAAGGAAGAGAGGCCAGAGCTCCCCACTTCTGCCACAGAAGGACACAGTGAGAAGGGGGCTGTCATGCTGCACCCTGCCAGTCTTCCAGCCTCCAGAGCTGTGAGATAGTACTGTTACAGCATCCTGAACAGACTGAGACAGGGCCTTCACAAGGGCTGTTCCCTCTGCCTAGAATGTTCTTCCCCAGCTTGGGCCACACTGCATGGAGACTTCTGAGCAGAGACTCAGGAACAGTGTTGGAGTGAGCATTCAGGGCTGCGAGCCCAGCATGTGCCAAGGTCCTGAGGCAGGACCTTGATGGGGTGGGAGGGGAAACACAGAGGGGCAGGTGTGGTGGGTGCTGGAGCAGAGACACTGAGGCACACAATGTGAGATGAAGCTTGGCAGGGGTGTGGGTCAAGGTGTGCTGTCTGGCTGGCAGATGCACATGCTGACCAGCCCTAAAGCTGGGGGGGGGTTGGGTTGATAACTTTCTAGAACAGCCCATGGGACTCAGGGAAACATCCTACCTACGATTATGGTTTATGAGAAAAGATACAACTCAGGCTGGGCACAGTGGTAAATGCCTGTAATTCTAGTACTTGGGAGGCTGAGACAGGAGAATCACAGGCTTGAAGCCAGCCTTGGCAACTTAGTGAGATCCTCAGCAACTTAGGGAAACCCTGTTTCAAAATTAAAAATAAAAGCTGGGCATGGTGGTGCATGCTTATAATCCCAGTACTTGGGAGGCTGAGACAGGAGGATCACAGCCAGCCTCAGGAACTTGTGAGGCCCTCTGCAACTTCATGAGACCCTGTTTCAAAATAAAGAATAAAAAATTGGGCTGGAACTCAGAGGTAGAATGTCCCTGGGTTCAATTGCCAGTACTACAATAAATAAATAAATAAATAAATAAATAAATAAATAAAGGGCTGGGGGTGTAGATTGGATTTAGAATGCCCCTGGGTTCAATCCCCAGTACAAAAAAAAAAAAAAAAAAAAAAACCAGAAACTGCCCTGTGGAAGATGCACAAGCAAAAGTGTAGGGGAGGGACATGAAGCTTCCACATTTTCTCCTGGAGCACCAATCCAGAAGCTCTCTGAACCATGACTTTTAGGGTTTCCTTACTTCTTTCCTTTTCTTTTCTTTTTTTTTTTTTTGTACTGGGGATTAAACTCATGGGCATTCTGCCTCTGAGCTACACCCCTGACCCTTTTTATTTTTTGTTTTCAAAACAGGGTCTTGCTTACTGAGAAATAGGGTCTTGGTTACTGAGAGTCTTGCTACATTGCTGAGGCTAGCCTCAAACCTGTGATCCTCCTGTCTTAGCCTCCCAAGTATTGGGATTGCAGGCATATGCCACCACACCTGGCACCTTTAGGGTTTTTATGGAGGTTCCATTCTGTAGGCATAACTGATTATATCCTTGGCCATGGGTGATGAAGGCGACCTCTAGCCTCTCCTCCCCCGGAAGGGGGAGGGGGTGGGAGCTGAAAGTTCCAGCTCTCCAATCAGGGTTGGTTCCCCTAGTGACCAGCTCCCATCCTGAAGCTACCTAGAGTCCCATCACAGGTGTGGTTGAAAAGGGTTCTAGTACTGTGAATAACAGAAGAGAGGACTGTCACCCATCACTAAGGAAATTCCAAGAGTTTTAGAAGCTCTGTGCCAGGAATTGGGGACAATGACCAAATATAGATTTTTTTTTTCAGTACTGGGGATTGAACCCAGGGACATTCTACCTCCGAGCTACACCCCCAGCCCTATTTTTTATTCCTTATTTTTGAAACAGGGTCTCACTAAGTTGTGGAAGGCCTAAGTAGCTGAGGCTGGCCATGAACCTGCGATCCTCCTGTCTCAGCCTCCCAAGTACTGGGATTACAAGTGTGTGCCACCACACCTGGCTTTATAGATTTCTTTTTAAATCACAATATCACAGACAGGCACATGCACAATCTGACAGTCTGTCATACACAGTCACATGTAACCATACCCAGGGGCCAGTGACATCACACACACCAACAAATATCACACATAAAGGGACACACATGCCCACACACAAGGAAGCAGGCAAAACTGTATACCTGCAGTGCTCATGCATGGTCACAGGATTTCCAGCACAGGTAGCTACACACACACCCTGTCCTACGTGCAGTATTCCTGAGTGAACAGGTGCACACGGAGGGCAGAGTCACACATGCCACTCTCCCCACCCACAGGCAGGCCTTGTGCTGGCACACTGCCCACAGGAGCACACCTTGACACGTGCACAGTCACACCCAATGGGCAGAGCAACAACATGGCAAAGTCCCTGTGTGCACGGCGCCTCTCTCTCTCTCTCTCTCTCTCTCACACACACACACACACACACACACACACACACACACACTCTAACCCCGTTGCCTGCATGTTTTTTTTTTTTTTTCGGTACCGGGGATTGAACCCAGGGGCATTCTACCTCCGCGCTACACCCCCCGGCCCTATTTTTTTATACTTTATTTTGAAACCGGGTCTCACGAAGTTGCGGAGGGCTTCACTAGGTAGAGTAGGGAGAG
>PVJS01043677.1:0-16974 GCA_004027185.1 Glis glis | reverse complement strand
TATGAGATTATGCCAACATCATTTTCAGTGCTACATGTGGGGGGGAGGCGGGGGGGAGGTGGGGGGGAGGGACACTAAGAGCTGTGTGCATGTATGTTAACACCAAACTGATACTCATTGTGATGTGAGACTACAATGCACCAATAAAAACATGAAAAAAAAAGAAAAAAAAAAAAAGAAAGTTATTTATTCTCTAAAATATTCTAAATTATCCTGTAAAATTACAGAAAACAATGAAACTATAATTAATGAATGTTAAATTTTTTAATAAATTATATTTAAAGAAAGCTGAATTTGTACTTATTTTTCAAATTAAATTAATCCCTTTAAATATGTTATAAAAATACATTATTAGCAATTCTACTCTTTAATGGCTTTCTAGTTTAGACTCTGTATCATGCTTTACACATGATTGGGACATACATGCTTACTGATTTGAGTACGATGAATTGTTCAATATAATTTATCTGCCATATGTATACATATGAATACTGTGAAATTTTGTGTGGGACTCAGAACCACAATTTGAAACAAAAAGAAAAGCAAAAAAAAGTGATACTTAACAATACTGTGAAAAAAAATGCTCCTCTACATAAAATCTATTGCAGTCCTGCATTCTTAGGGGAAAGACACTTTAATTAATTTGTCTTTTTAGTGAAATAAATGTCTCTCTCCAAGTCTCCTTGTCCTTAGGAGAAACACCTGTTTCAAACAACCCAAAAGAGTTTTTAGTATTTGTACATAGTCACCTTTTGTTTTAAGGACATGGGCAATATATCTAGAAAGGGTTTCTTTCTCTGGACCCTAAAAAGAGTCCAGAGTATGCCTTTAGTCACAGAGTATATATTTTAGGATACAAGGGATATAAGTTTCATTGTGCCAGTGCTGGATACTGGATCCCAAGTGACAGAGATTCCATCTGCTCAGTAATTTATGTTTTGTGTGTCTGTGATATTTGGGATATTAGAAAGGGTCCCTGGACAGGTACCTTCTCGGCACTCTAAGGACAGAGATGGTTCTTGTAAACCGGGGAGAAAATCATGTATGTGATCTCTCTGGAACTTAAGAAAGTTTTGACATTATAATTCCTTCAACAAGGTTTAAAAGTAACCTAAACTATGCCCAGCTTGGTGATAAACTTCTAGATAAGTAAATGCTGCCCATATTCCCCCCCCCCCAAAAAAACCCAACAACAAACAGAATCAAAAACATGGGAAAACAAAAACAACAAGGCACTCAGTGAGAACTAGCTCCTGCCCACAAGTGGCCCAGACAACCAGGCTGGTTTTCTTAAAGAGACAGGGTCATAGCAGCACCCGACACAGCAGAGAGGAAGTCCACTGGGGAAGGGGTAGATGGACCTGCCAGATGTGTGGTGGCTGGAGAGGGTGGGCCTTTGGCAGGTACAGGGTTTCAAACCAAGTAAGTGAGTCAAGCTGGGATGAAAAAGGCACAGTGTGGCATCAGATAGGTAGTGAGAAGACACTGTGGTATGCTCAGAGTGGGTCACTAGCAATCTTCATGCAAATATTCTTCCCTTAATATGCTAGAAACGTGCACGCCACCCAGGCTTTATTAAGCATCCCTGCAGAGGCCTGGAGTACAGAGCGAGCCCTCCAGGAGACAGCGCCGTCGGGAACGAGATGGATGTGATTCCCGAAGCTCTCAACCTAGTTATGCATGTTGAATTGATCACTTTCAATGTGATTGGCACAACCTTCAGAGAAGGGTCTTCTTCTTTACTACATGTGGCTCTGTTGCCAAAATTTCCATTAAGATTATTACATTATGTCTTTAAAAGATACCTTTCAAAACACAAACAAGGTATCAAACGTGTAATGCACTGGCCTTACAAGTTATTAATTCCATAGTGGTATGAAACGGAATTTCTTTTCCTCACCAAATATTAGAAAACATAGACTGTGAAAGTGTCTAGGTGTCCTCTAGCATAAACTCAAGTTGAGGGTGGGTAGGATGTGATAGAAAGTATGGACTTCAGCAAAAACCAGAGCGTGCCAGGCCCAGGGACCATCCAAAAGGAGAATGTATTGCTCTCATTTATCTTGTTTAAATGGGAAGCTTAAACTTTCTTAGAATAAAGAAAGGTTTAACTTAGAAAAATTGCCTCTGTTTTTCAAGTGTTTAAATTTCTTTATATATAAAGAGAATTATTGATGAGAAATTAAACATTTTAAAATTTTGAGTTAAGGCTGGATGTGGTGGCGCACACCTGTAATCCCAGTACTTGGGAGGCTGAGATAGGAGGAGTGCAGGTTTGAGGCCAGACTCAGCAATTTATCCAGACCTTGTTTCAAAATAAAAAATAAAATAGGGCTGCGGGTGTAGCTCAGAGGTAGAATGCCCCTGGATTCAATCCTCAATACTACTGGAAAAAAAATGTTTGAGGTAAATATGTTCCAAATTTCTTATCTGTAAAGATTAATGGTTTATTATTAAATGTTTTAGAATTATGGTATTCCTTGGGGTGGATATAATTAAATGAAATCACTTTAATCATTTATTATTCTTTATGCTTACACTCATTTTTACATAAAGGGTCTACATAACCCCTTTTCTGGTAATGACTTGCCCCTTTTCTGATAGGTATATCATTCATTATAAAGATCTTGCAACATCAACTAGTTCCAAGGCTCTCCAAGGGTGGTCCCGAGACCTGCAGCATCAGCAGATAACTTCCTGTTCCTTAAGTACAGGCTGCACACAGTGACTTCCATCCAAAGAGCACGTATGGAAGGGGGCAATAAAGAGCACACTAGATGTTAGAAAAATATATATGTACATAGAGCCGGGCGTGGTGGCGCACGCTTGTAATCCCAGTACTTTGGGAGGTGGAGACTGGAGGATCCGGGTTCGCGGCCAACCTCAGCTCTCGCTCTCTCTCTCTCTTTCTCTCTCCCTGTTTCTCTCTCTCTCTACTTAGTGAGGCCCTCCACAACTTCGTGAGACCCGGTTTCAAAATAAAGTATAAAAAAAATAGGGCCGGGGGTGTAGCACGGAAGTAGACCGCCCCTGGGTTCAATCCCCGGTACTGCAAAAAAAATAGAAAAATATATATGTACATATATATACACAAAATAATCAACTCCAATAGATGGGGACCAGATGAAGCTACTGAATTTCAAAGATAAGCGAAATTGATAGAGTGACTAAAAGTCTAAAGAGTGGGGAAACCAGATAAATACCATCTCAGCTGTATGAGCAAGATCAGCAGCATTGGTGTAAGTCATGCTGAAAGCATGTGCCCTTCATATGATGCGATGGAATGGAGCTGTTAGGGTGAGCTCGATAGCTCCGTAGAGAGTCCTAAGGAGTTCCCCGGCCTGGGAAGGGGAAACTCACCTCAGCGTCCCCGGGGTCCTTGGGTCTGTGTAGAAAAGAATTTCAACACTTCAACACATGCCAGTCAGAGAAAAGACAGAGGTTTAATTCAAGGAAAAGGGAAACAAATTTAGGGAAACACGGGCCACCTCAAGATGTGAGAGCAGCAGCCCCGAATTATTACAGTCTCTTTTTATAGGCACTGGAAATGGGGAGGAGGTTGGTTAGAGGTACTTGGCAGGAAAATGCCTCCTTTCTTTGAAGTTTTTCCACAGGCAGAAGATGTTGATTCCTTAGGGACAGGTCTTCCAGGAGCAGAAAAAAGTGGAGAGGAGAAGTCTGATGGCCAGTGGGTGGCCAGCTGAGTGTAACAACAGGTGTGATCCTTTAGAGATCTGGTGGAAGGTGAAGTTCTTTCTCTTCCAAAACTAATCTCCTCAGGAATTTCAGATTTGCGGCTAGCTCATTGTGTTTTTAAAGATATGGGTCTTGCTTCTTTTTGGCCTGTCCTAGGCAAGCCTGCAAGGCAAGCTTAGGACTTTAGATTTACTCCTTCCCTTCCCGTCTTGTCTCCTTTCTACCTAAAATTTTATTTCTTCTATTCTACCTTATCAGACCTTTATCTTTGTGTTCTCCCTTCTGAGAAACCCAATCCCAGTCTAATCACCAGAAAAACATCAGGCAAACTCAAATTGAGGCCAACCTATGAAGTACCCCAAAGTATACTCCTGTAAACTGTCAAGGCCATCAAAAAACAAGGACAATGAGAAACAGTGTAGAGGCGCTTAAGAAGACAAGCTGGTGTAATGTGATATGGTGTCCTGGATGGGATCCTGGGTCAAAAAAAGTATCGGGTAAAAACTAAAGAAATTGAAAGTAAGTATGGATGTTGGTTCATAATAATACATCAATAATGGTTCTTTAGACAAATGTGAGGTATTAACAATAGGGGAAACTGGGACTAGGTATAGGGATACTAACTTTGTAACTTTCCCGTGAACCTAAAACTGTTTTAATAAATCATAAATTTATATTCACTTAAAAAAAGAATAAATGCATAGATAGTCTCCATCTCATCCCAGTCCAGCTGGATCACAACTCTGCCGGGAGCCCCAGAAATCTGTGTTTTAACGAGACATCTAAGGGATTCTGAGCCACAGGTCTAGTCCAACTCTTAGGTATTCAGATTAGGAAATAGTTCAAAGCAAGATTATACTAATACCCTGGTCACCAGATTCCTACTCTAGTGCTTTTTAAAATTTTTTTATCATTCTATTGAGCTGCATGTCAAGAATATGATTGTCAGCCTCCTGCTGGGTTTCAGGACTTTTCTATCCTCACAGATCTTCAAATTGATCACAAACATTTGATAGGATAAAAGGACACTTTCTTCCCCTTTTAATCAGTTACATTTTTATTTTGATTTGAACTTTTAAAGTCTTTAATGCAAAATGCAGGATAGGAGATGATACATAGGTGTGAAACAAGTTCTAGTAAAAACCAACTCTTTTTTATAGTAAGGCAATTTTAAAAAAAAGTAGTCATGCTAGAAAGAATATCAAGTTAAAGGGAGGCACCAAGAAATGATGGTGTGACCAAACTGAGACTTCAAAGATGACTCAAAGGATTTCTTTATTAATAACTGAAGAGAGTGGACCGACATCTGAATATCTAAAAATGAAAGTCAATGTGAAATTGTTGACATGAATTTCTGGAAGACATGGATTTTGAATAAGACTGAGGCTATGAGCCTAAAGTAACCAAGACTTTTATGAAATAGTTTCTGGGTCTTGGGGTTGTAACTCAGTGTGGTAGAGCGATGCCCACCATGTGGGAGACTCTGTGTTTGATCCCTAGTAGTGCTAAGCAAAGCAAAGCAAGCAAACAAACAAGATAAATAGATTCTTCCAAGGACAATGATTTCATTACAAGAAAACAAAACAAAAATATGGTAGGCTGTGGGCATTCTCATTGAATCTTGGACTCTTCTAAGATGATGTGTGGATAGTTGGTACTCCAGTAGTAGTAACAGGTGGACAGATTTATTCTTGAAGGAAAGCAGATGAATTTCAATTACACAGCACATTTTCATTCTCTCTCCTCATTCCCTGTGTTGAATCACAGCCTGTGTTTGCAGTCTAGCCATTTGAGATTAGAGAAATCAAATGGGCATTTTCCTAGGAAGCTCCTGACTATTTTTAGCAAAGTAAATACAATGGTTTGTGTCTCCTCTCTCAGGTACAATTCTTATGTAATTTCAGACCTTACTTTTAACCTTACCAGGCTCACTTCCCCTTTTCTGATATATGTTTGTGTGTATCCTAATACCAGATGCCTGTGTAGCTAAGTTATGTGTCTAAATATCTTCATCTCTTCTGCCAGGCATTCCTTTCATCCCAAACACCAAACACTTTTCTGCACTATTCACCCTCTAATGGCTGTTATCCACAGATGCAGGTTGAAAAGGGACCTTCTTGCTACAGTTTGAGGGTTTTCCTCTCATAAATCTGTCCTTGTCTTTTGATCTAGAAAGGCAAGTAGAAATAAGTCCTATCAAAGACATTGTGGAAAAATCTCATCTCATACAGCTTGGAAAGAACCAAGAATTCTGCAGAAATTTAAATCCCCTGCCATTTTACTGTATATAACAAAGATTTGGAGGCTTTACTTAGGCTGATATAACTTTGGAGCAAATAATGAAGATTAGAAAGAGAGAGTGCAAAAGAGCTATTATTGTAGCTTTAAATTTTTTCCCTTAAAATTGTTTAGCATCACTGAACTGAAAGGAGCCTCAAATTCACAGTCTTAATGTCACATTAGCATGTCCTTTTCATTCTACAAACTATATTTAATTTCTTTTTCCACAGGGTTATGGTAGTAATCATTATGAAAATGTATTTTACTTCATATGTCATAAAGAAAGCAACATCTTAGACATAGATGTAGGTCAGTAGCCATGGTAATAACTTACTCTATGGAATAGCATAATATTGCTAGGTTTTCTTAAGGAGGGAAAAAAGTTCAGGGATGTGGAACTGAGTCATAAAGGAAAAGTAATCACATGGTCTGAAAGGCCAAATGATCAATTTGGTTTTTTAGACATTACAAAGGATTGTTTCTTATAGAATTGCACATCTATATATGGATTAAACTCTGACTTATGACATTTTTCAGATTTTGCTGAATGCCATTACTTTGTCAAATAAAATGCAAGAGAGAACTCCTTAAAATGATGGGTGTGGTGATTGTAACCCAGATATAGAATATAAATGCACTTTTATAAAGAGAGATTTTAAAGGAGTTTAGAAAGTTAAAGAATTAAGAATTTCTGGGAAACTTGAATATTATGGAAGAAAAAGAAGGGTGTGCTTCCTTTTGTTCTGACCAGATGCCAGACTTATGATAATATATAAGATAAATTGGCCCTTTCTCTTTTGGAGCTTGTATGGAATCAACCAAAGACTTTCCCCATTGACTACTCTGAATGGTAAAACTCCAGCCTTCACCTCTTTTCTAAATTCCAGGGAAGTATCTTCTGTTCTAGTTAGATATTTGCACTCCCACCCAAGATTCAATTTTGATTCATCTTTCTCAGAATGAAAATGGACTCCCTCTCCTGAATCTCATTTGCTATTAGTTTTACTTCTGCTTATCAGCATCTCAGTAAAATATCTGCCAAATTGAAAAAAGCAGGAAATGCTAAAGGGTCAGCTCTAATAGATAGTGGCTTCTCTCTTGTGGAAGACTGGACAGTGTCTCTGGGAGTTTACGGGAGCCAACGATCTACAGCTTACTTCCACCTGCAGAAAGGGTCAAAAGCCAAGGAAGATGGTAAAGAGGGAAGGGGTCAGTCTAGGGAGTCATGCTGATGGAAGTCCACCAAAAGATGACTGAAGTGTAGGCAGGAGCAGAAGAGAGTATCAAGTAGACTGTATTTTCTGATAACTTGCCTGCTAAAACAAACTAACTGTAGACTGATATGTGTTTACTTGGGGGATTTAGCAGATGAATGCTAATTATTGTTTGGTTGTAATGCAATGCTGACCTTTGGTTGTTTGCATCTGGTTAGAAAGGTGCAAATCACTTGGGAATCATAGAGAGAGGTTATAGGGATGTACTTGAAAGAATTGGCCCTTAGAACTTTGAAAACTATTCACTTATCACTTCTAGACTAGAATATCAAGGGAGCTGCAAAGACATTTTAACCCAGTAATAACCTGAATACAGATTTGTGTGTGTGTGGGGGGGGGCGTTTGTTTGCTTTTTTTTAGTTTTTGTCACCCAAGCATAGGTAATAGTGGGTAGAGTATGGACCAATTAAAAGCCCTTTAGAGAAATTGGAAAGGGATTAAGAATGGTTTCCCTGCTGGGCGTGGTGACGCACGCTTGTAATCCTAGTACTTTGGGAGGCGGAGACTGGAGGATCCGGGGTTCGGGTTCGACGCCAGCCTCAGCGCCCGCGCGTGCGCACGCCATGCGTGTGCGCTCTCTCTCTCTCTCTCCTCTCTCCTCTCTCTCTCTCTCTCTCTCTCTCTCTCTCTCTCTACCTAGTGAGGCCCTCCGCAACTTCGTGAGACCCGGTTTCAAAATAAAGCATAAAAAAATAGGGCCGGGGGTGTAGCGCGGAGGTAGAACGCCCCTGGGTTCAATCCCCGGTACCGCAAAAAAAAAGAATGGTTTCCCTGAATTTTAATTTATCAGGGAGGATAAGTTGTTCTAAAAAAGATGGGCAAATGTGCTGGGCATTCTTGTGTCCTGCCTCCTATTCTTCTGCCATTGTGGTGGCAACCCGCTTCCCACAGATAGAAACTAACTACCATGGGCTCAGCCACATCCAGTTTCTCTTTTGTTGTGCCCCAGGGACATTGCTGCCATAGAGTTTTGAAACTCTTAGAGGATACCACCTTTACATTCTTGATGTCTTGAGGTCCAGGTCATTGATGCCCCTAAGAAGTGAAGGCTTCAGAGCCATGGATAAGTGCTGCTTCCTCCCTGCCTTGGCTAGATAATGACGAGGTGCATTCAAACTGCTCTGCAGGGTTCCCAGTAGTTCACAGTCCCAAGTTCCCATAACAGGAATCTCAAAAACACAATAATGGATTGGTTTTCCCCTTCTCCCCTGCTTCTCTTTTCCTAGCTCCTCACTTTCCCTAGTTCTTGTAACATTGCTTCCCTAAATAAATTATCTACACACAACCCTTTTCTAATGTCTGCTCTTTGCAGGAACTCAAAACAAGATACTTGGTACCAGAAGTAGCCCTAGAAAACAGGGAGAGATCCTCAGGGTGAGATTCTGAATTGCTATGAAAGACAAGGACTCCACTGGTGTGTTTAGTAGTAAGTGATAGCCTGGGCATTCAGTAACATCACATATACTTTTGTCTTAAAATGCATCTGGGAACTTACAGGCCCATGCTGTTAACATTTTTGTGATTCTTGAGTACAAAATTAGGATGCATACTCTTAGCAGTAGGTGAAACCTCAAATTAATTCTCTGGCTTGTGGAGTAAAAGCCATTATCATAGGGGGAAAAAAAGAAGAAGAAGTAGAAGGCTCTGACTCCCCCTCCCAGGACAAGATAAATCAGAACTAAGACTGCATCCCAGGCGCAATTGCATTAATTAGTGCCACCAGCAAAGACCTAAGGCACATAGGGGTCGTGGTCCCTATTCATACTACCATTTATTTCATCTGTATCACTCCTGAAACAACCAGAGTTCATGGCAAAGCTGCCACTTGGGTCATGAAACCCAGATATCCAAGAGTGCCACAAAGTGTGAGGTGGTTAAGGGTGCTGTCTGAGCTTCTTGACAGAGCCAGCAGGATGACTGCCAGGCACACCTCTGCAGTCTGGTATATGCCAGGCTGTAGGGAGCTTCTCCTGGTCAAGAAAGGGCGATAGTCATAGAAATGCAAGAAAAGAGAGAAGGAATTGGCATGCAGTAGTAAGGGCTGAAGATCCTTCTCCCCAAACAAACAAAAAAGAAATTATTTATAAATCACCAAAGACTGGAGATTAAATTTCCATCTCTCAGAGTTGTTAGATGTATTAATAGATTATAATGAGAGCTAAAATTGTGTCTAGCACACAAAATGTGCTCAATACGTCTTAGCTTTAATTCTTGTGATTGGTGATTAATTAGATTGAGCATCTTTCATAATAAATGCCAATGAATTTTATACTGAATTCTACTCTAAACAATCATATTCAGCAAGCAGGATTATAGTATTTACCTCAGAAACATTTCGCAGATTTCTTTAGGGACCTTTCTTCCATGTATAAAGGAAAAAGGAATTAAATGTAAGATATTGCAACACCAGTCATATTCTCAAACAGTGCTTCTTTCCCATTTGTAAAGTAGAGCTATAGGAATCAATTACTTTAAGAAAATCATGATGTTGCCAGATGGGTAATGTCAGATTGAATGATTTGTTCATCATGCCAAATTTTACCAGTGCTTGTTTCATGAGCCTTCCTGGAACCCCAATGGCTCCTATCCTTGGGCTGAGTAACCTGAGGGGTGTGTGTGTGTGTGTGTGTGTGTGTGTGTAGACACTGCCGTGCTTGCGCCCCACATTGTTCTGGTTACACAATTGAGTTATGGATTTCTCCTATACTGGGAGGGTTTCTGAAGAAAATGATAATGAAAGCTGTTATTATGGGCCTAGTTAGTAATACAGGGTGAAGCAAGGAGATACAAATGGCAGTAAGAAATGAAAATTGGAAAATCACACCTGTAGGTTTTTAGCATGAAGTGTAAGTTGACCTTGTTCACTGATTTGGTAGAATGTCTTGATTACATGTCTTTTCATGTATTACTGCTTGTGACTTGTCAGTTCTGAAGACAGAAAACACTTTTTAAATTACTTTGGGCTGTATTTTTTATTTCCTTTTTTTGTTCTTAATGTGCAAGAACAAGAAAAGCAGAATTGTGTTTTAATACCAGTTAAATGAGATGAAATGGGATAATGGTTTTGAAACATTTTGAGAAGTTGAAAGCTATATAGAAGGAAGTTCTGTATAAATTTAATATTACATATAACGTACTGATAGAACTGCATGCTTTGTTGGTAATTGTGTTATTGTATTGGTACTTTTGCATTGTTTTTTTCATGAACATTTTTTCCATTGTGTATTGTGAATATCATCTTCCAATAGCTAAATCTCCCTTGAATTGTTTCCCTCATGCATAGTTGGTTTTATGTTCTTCTTCATTTATGCTCTTTGTTTGCAATCTTGAAAAGAAAGAAAAAAGAAAAGGGGGGATAAACAAAACAGTGTGCTTAATAAATGGCTTAAACTATGATATAGTCCCTTATAACTCAGTTGGTCCAACAAGAGTAAACATCAGTTAATTTGGGTAAGGGCATGTGTCTATTTTATTACAATTTTGCATGCAAAAGAAAACAATCTAAGAGGCTAATTTAAAGAACCATTCTTGGTAGGGATATTTTATAGATTAAAGAAATGGTTAGATAAATCCTGTTAGACTGATACAAAAATAAAAGGAAGAGCTGCATGAAGGTCAATGTAGACGTGATGAAGAGGCGGTTGACCATGGGATAGCTGTGTCACCAGTTTCCCAAACCAAGCCTTAATCCCATTATTCTTCACCAGAAAGTTGTTTAAAGAAGTGATCAGAAATGCTTATTTCCTCTTAAGAGGAGGTCAAAAATTGCAATCTCAATTATGTCCCCAAATAGGGGAAAACATCCTTGATTTTTAGTATTTTCAGTACACTTGCTATTTTTATTATATAGTAACCATTCAGTCCTTGTAGAAACTATTTTAATATATTGTCATTTTAATTGTAAAAAAGTATATGTATCTTTTAATATGTACTGAACTTCTAGGAAAAAAATCTACCAGATGAAGAGAAACACCGCCGATTTTGTTCTGCTCTGACCAGAAACATAATTATAAAGTCACAATTCATTATGTTTGTACCCTGGTGTCTTTTGAAGAAAATTAAAGCAATTAAAGCAATAGAAACATAGTAGAAGAAAATATGAATTCTTATTTGGAATAGTTGAATTTTTCTGTAGCAGTGACCAACTTCTTTCTTGATTCAAGGTTGAAGCAAATTTTGAAGTAAGAGCTAGAGTGGGGGAAAAATAATGGAATTTAATTTGTAGTTTGACTTAATCAGTGTCACAGTATATGAAAGAGAGCAGATGATGATGATGATGATGATGATGATGATGATAATGATGATGATTTGGTGTTGGGGATTGAACCCTGGGGCATTCCACCTCTGAGCTACATCCCCACTTGACCTATATTTTTATTTTTTTGAAACAGGGTCTCGCTAAGTTTCTGAGGGTCTTGCTAAGTTGCTGAGGCTGGCATCGAACCTGTGATCCTATTTCAGCCTCCTGAGTACTGGGATTACAGGCATGTACCACCACACCTGGTTAGAGCAGATTATTTTAAGAAGCATTGTAACTAACTATTTGTCTGTATATTTGAAGAACAAAATGAGAAAACTATGCACAAGTTAAGACAGATAATAAAAAAAACATTGTTATCTGTAAAAAAATTAGATAGATTAGAGATTGGGAAATATCATCTTTAAAATTTTTAAAAAATTAAAATGTAGGCATTAGCATTTTTTTGGATAATAGGGAGCGAATTAAAGCTGATTTTAAAAAATGCTATGAATATCCAGAAAGTGTTTGATCAACACCAGTGTCAGGGAAACCCTTCAAGGGCAAATGGCCCCTTTAAAGAATCTTGAAAAATAAAAATAAGCTCAGCAGATTGGGGGAAAGGGCAGCAGGATCTCCAGGACCACAGGGTCTAGGTGGTCTGTGATAAGTTTTATGGGAAGTACATTAATAAGTGACCATGAGTACCTTTTATGGCATAGCTTAAGATGCTGGAGAAGTAAGTTGTAGTTGTAGATGGTGGGGAAGGACACTTGTTCTGTGGGAAGATTGTGTGATAAGCCCAGGGGATCTCAAGGATGAGCCCCTACCCCACTAAGTAAAATGCTTGAATAATAATAGCAGACTAGTGAGCTCACTTGCTCAGAAGATTGATTTTGGCTACAACTTATGTTTTGCTGATGGCTATATTCCCCCCCCCCAAAAAAAGAGTATCTAGTGGTGTTAAGGTGGAAGAAAAGAAAGAATAACACATGTGTTCAAAGAACAGTAGGTTAAAAATGATCATTTAAGCATGTCTTTTCCATGTAAGTTTTCCACGTGGTGTCAGTCTAAATTCCTTTTCCTGCTCCTCTCAAATTCTTGAGTTAGTTATACATTACTCACTATTATTGTACCTAGCTCATGTCTTTAAGTGACATATTGCAATAGTTAACTCTAATTCCTAATAGGCATAGAGTGGAGAGTAAGGCCACCCAGGAGGGCTGTGTGCCCATTGGGAGTTTATTTTTTTTAAACACAGTCAATATTTTAGAGTTACAGAGAAGCTTTTTAATGAATGAGTGAAGGAAACAGATATGTACTTCAGGCATCTGACCTCAGAGGCAACACAGAGGATGTTTTGGAGGGGAGGGAGGGATGCATGTACAGGCATTTGATAAGGAAGAATTGGTTACTACAGTGTGACCAACAAAATAGACAAAGCTATGTGCAAAGAACGAAGGGATGAGGAGGCAGGGGGATGACTTAGAATAGTTACGGGAAGAATGGGGGTTCCTCCCTGAGTCTGTTCCCTCACTGTCCACGGATGACTCTGACTTCCCTGAAATCCTGGGAAAACAGAGGGCACCATTGCACACAGCGCTTCATCCCACATCATCCTGTCTGGGACCCTGTGACCAGCTTCTTGTGCTCCCTCTGGCTTTGCCCCCATCTGTAAGCTGAGTCCTTAGTTGGAAAACTTCACAGTGTCTCCTGGAGGTGGCTCTTCTCTAAATCCCCCTTTAAAGTTACAGCCTCTGGGGATAAGACTCTTGCGGACCTTAGACCATGTTTCCATCTATTATCTCTGGTGTGCACAAGGTCAAAGATACCACACTGAGGTCTGAGCCAAACTAAACACCATGTCCTTTAATCACTTGTATCCTATCCCTGAGCAACTGACACACTGAAGCACCATTTTCCAGCTGGCCCCTGGATGTAGCTGACATTTGTCCTCTACTCTCCCCATGGCCTTCATTACCCATCTCTCCAGCGACCTTCTGGTACCCTTATTCTAATGCAAATTGCCCTCACTTTGATCCTTAGGATCACCTGTATTTCTTGGTTTGCTTATCTATTCTTCAAAACTTAGAATTCTTCCCCTCCTGGGTGTCCTCCTTTTCTCTTCTCTGCAGACCCATGATTTTATCCTCCAGGTTTCTTACCACCTCTTTCTCACAAAAACAACTCTCGAAGCCCGTCTTTCCTTATTCTTTAGCTGTTAGTCCTATAACATTCAAAAGTGATAGGCACTTAGGGTTGAAATCGGGTTTATGATTTCTTTGGATTGTTTGCTAAATTAGCCATGTGTCATCATCTGCATTGTGGCAGATGAAAAACACATTTCCTCATCTTAATTTTAAGTGTTTTTTTCTACTGAGAAATGATTTAAATTGTTCTGAGTAACTGAAACATGCTCTATTAAATTTCATTTGACTTAATGCACCGTTAATTCTTCCAGACTTACTGAATTTATGATCTTTCACTCAGTGTTCAAACAAGATATTAGTTCCTTGAAAGTTATCAAAGTTTCTTTTCAAAACCGGAATTAAAGTGTTCATATTGAGTGAATAGTGATTACATTATGCGCTTACAGATGAAAAGTGCTGATGTATTTAAAATCTTTTATTGAAGTTACAGCTGTCCCACTTGGCTTTATAAAGCACAATGCTATTATGAGAACTGTAAATACTAAGATATTGTTCTGAGAAAGTGAAAGCTAAAAATGTTAGTAGGAAGTCATACTTTTCTAGTTTGGTAGCTGGATTTCCTGTTCTTTTACATCTATAGAACATTACTTTGATATCAAGGGATTACAGATGGATAACCCAAACTTGCAAAATAGCATAACTTTTTAGATTTTTCAAGTAGCTGATTGCTACCATCATTTCCTTGATGGATTCACCATGGTCTATGATATCAGACCTGCCTTTACAAAAATTACTTTTTACATGGCTCTTAACTTGTAAAACATAGTGTTTATAATTGAAATGCTGATGGGTGTAATTTAAAGTATTTCAGGACACTTTCCCGGCAGGGAATATGTCTTCATATTCTTTTCATGGCTTTCAATGCGCTATATTATTGAGTCCTTACTTGCTGAGCCAGTTAGGGTTCTCTGGAGTCAGAAGTACAGAAGAGTTATTGAGGGTTGCGTGTATGAAACATAAAGGGGAGAGGGAGCAGGAATAGGAGACGAGGAGGAAAGAAGGGCTGGATGGTAAGGGTGACAGACTGTGGCGCAGCTCTGAAGATATCTCGGCCAAGTTACCGGGATTCCAGTGCCAAAACTGAGCTTTAGAGGAATCATTCATTAAGCACAAATGGCCGCGTGCTAGTTATGGACTGAAGCTGCTTGGGCAAAGTCCATCTTGAACTTGAAAGCCTTAGCGAAACCCCAAGCATCTGCATTTGGAAGCTGTCGTCTAATTTTGGCTTTTCGTCTTCTTCATAGCGTCTCTTGAAGAAGAGGCCCATTTTATGTCTCTGAAGTCTGGTTTACCAATTTTCATTATTTGATTGATCATGATTTTGGCTTCGTATTTAAGAAATCTTTGTCTAATCCAGAGTCACATCAATTTTATCCTATGTGTTTCTATAGACATTTCATAGTAGTAAGTTTCCCATTTGGAATTTCATTCATTTTGAGCTAATTTATTTATTTTTATTATGGGCAAGGTAGCGATGAAGACTTTTCTTACACTGTTGAATTACCTTTGCACCTTTTTCAAAATTCAATTGATCATATATGAAAGGGTCTGTTTCTGAAATCTGTTTTGATTTGTTGATTATTGTGTCCATTCTTTTGCAAATAGCACAGCACTGTATGGATTTTCTTTCTTCTTCATCTTTTTTTTTTTTTTTTTGGTATGAGGGATTGAATCCAGGGGTTCTTATCTATAAACTGCGAAGACTGACACTCACAGATGGTTCCAAAAAGATTTCATGGACCTGGGCATGGTGGCACACACCTATATTCCCAGTATTTAGGAGGCTGAGACAAGAAGATCACAGGTTCAAGGCTAGCCTCAACAACTTAGGGAGACCCTCAGCAACTTAGTGAGGCCCTGTTTCAAAATAAAAACAAGCTAGGAGTGCAGCTCAGAAGTAGAATGTCTCTGGGTTCTATCCCCAGTACAAAAAAGAATTCATGGTCAAGCTTATTTTCTTTACCCTAATATATAAGAAACCTCATAGCCATGTGCGATGTCACACACCTGTAACCCTAGTACATGGGAAGCTGAGACAGAAGGATTGCAGGTTCCAGGACAGCCTGAGCAACTTAGCGAGAATCTGTTTCAAAATAAAAAATAAAATAGTGCCGGGTGTGGAGCTCAGAGGTAGAATGCCCCTGGGTTCAATTCCCAGTATCAAAAAGCAACAAAAAAAAACCAAGAAAAGAAAAGAAAAAAAAAAACTCATGATGTGACTCCTGCCTGTATCCCTCTAACCTTATCATTCCCTACATGTGCCTTCAGTTGTTCTGAAACAAAGAATGTCTTACACTGCTCTGAATATATCATGCTCATATTTAGCACTGATATTTGGAAAGAAAGTTGTGTTAAGCCACCCAGATTTCCCATGAGTCCTAAAGGACCTTTTCTACAAGTTGGGAATACTACTGAATTATAGACCCTAGAAATTATCTTCTGACACAGAGGCTGCCTTACACAAAGTCATGCCACCTTCCCTAGAACACTTTTTGTCTAATACAGAAGAATACAGATTCAGCCTCCTCACTCCAATTTTGCAGGACCAATTCTGAAGGGTCATTACAACTGCACAATCCCCATGGGTCAGTAGGACCCTTGCTGCTCCAAATTCATGTAGAAACTTCTTAGACATCATGACTAGGATGACCAATGGTGCCACTTTGCCTACAACCAAGAGGATTCCCAGGATACCAGACTTTGAGTTCTAAAAATGAGAAAGCAGGATGTCTAGGTCTTCCTCCTCTTCAGAGCCCAAGTCCTTTCTCTCCAAAATCCCACTTCACTTCTTTGTGCTACAGGTGCTGTTCCTGAGTGCACACCTTCTTAACTTCCCCATGCTAACTTTCACCCTAGCACCTGCCTGCAAGGATGGATGCTAGGACAAAGTAGGAATGAGGGAGGACAGGGAGGGAGAAATTGCATCACTTTCTGAGTGATAGGAGAGGGCAGAGAGGTAGACAGATTCAGGATTTATTTTGGAGATCAAGCTAATGAGTCTTCTTTATTAATAGAATTGTTGATCATGGGGTACTGCTCAGTGTTGGGGTTCAACAGCTGAATGAATGATGGCATCATTTACTGAAATGGGGAAGGAAGGTAATGATAATTCACTGTGTCTTCGATTTCATATGGGAAGTGTGAGTGGAGATTTCATTTTTTTTTTTTTTGTGGCACTGGGAATTGAACCCAGGGGCGTTCTACCTCCGCCCTATTTTTTTTTTTTATACTTTATTTTGAAACCGGGTCTCACGAAGTTGCGGAGGGCCTCACTAAG
>PVJS01043676.1:0-16975 GCA_004027185.1 Glis glis | reverse complement strand
GGGGGGGGGTTCTGTGGTGGCATATGCTGTTCAGTAAACCCATGCCCAGGGTCATACCCAGTAATGTAGAGTTGGAGACTCCAGGTTTTTTCCAAATCCCAATTGGAGTCTGGGTAACTGGCCTGATTCCATTGTTTTACAATGATCTTGATTGGGTTACAAGAAGGGGAAATCCAATTATTTATATTACAGGAGGGCAGAGTCTCGTATTGGATATCTGTGAATGGGTCATCATTATGCCAAGGGGCCCCAGTCTCACATCCCCAGTTAGCACAGTGGTACTATCTACCGGTGGTTCCATGACAACTTGAAGCTCCCGTGGAGGGACAAGCATAGAACTGAGTTGTCTGCAAACCCTTCTGGTCAATGCTGTTATGGATCTGTTTAGTTCCCTGTGTAGGCCCACAGAAAATACAATATCCTCTTAAGATTTGACATACATCTACCTTGAAAATAGGTTGAGCATCGGTGGTAAGAGAGACCCACACCTCCCCCCATGCGTAATCACACAGCTCCCATTTAGAGATTTCAGGCTCATGGAGGTTGAGTCCTGCAGTGTATGAAAACAGAGTTAAGAATGTGAGGATCAAATGAGTCTTATCTTTAGTGGGTCTTTGGATCACTGGACCTTCTGTGTTTTGTCAGCAGGTGGAATAGCAGCAGGCTTGAGCTGGGAGTAATGTAACCAGGGGTTTATCCCAGCTACTTTTACTGTAGTCAGGATGACGGTGAAGGGGCCCATCCAGCAGGGTCCTAATGCCTGTGGTTGATGCTTCTTTACCCACATGCAATCACTGGGATTGTAGGAATGTCTAGGTGTGTGGTCTCTAGCAGCACCGGGGTGGAAGCTCCAGACTGTCCGATGAATATCTCCTCAGGTCGTAGCCAGAGTTTTGAGAAATCGCATAAGATTATAATTATTAACTTTGGCCATTTGGATGTCCTTAAGTTTAGGAACCAATGGAGGGGTTCTCCCATATATGATTTCAAATGGGGTGAATCCTCTAACATAAGGGGTACACCGTGCCCTTAGGAGGGCATAAGGAAGGAGGTTGATCCACCCCTCGCCGGTCTCTAGGTTGAGTTTAGTTAAAGTTTCTTTAATGTTCTAGTCATCCTTTCTACCTGGCCTGAACTTTGGGGCCTATATGTGCAATCAATTTTTAAGAGGGATGACCCTTTTTGGGTTATTTTAGCTATGAAAGCTGGGCCATTGCCAGACCCCATTCCTAAGGGAAGGTCTTCCAGCATTTACTTGTTGGCATGCTAGACATCAGGTGGTGATACTTTGGACTGAGGATTCAAGGTTGGCTATATGGTATTGAGCCTTTAGAAGTTAGGTTAATTTGGCCTTACCCAAATGGGAGCTGTCATGGAGAGTCTTGATTAGGGTTCTTCCCAGGCTTTTTGGTACCAATACCCGTTGGTCCGGGAGGACATACCAGGCTGTTCCCTCATGTAGGGTAGCTCCCAACCTTTCAGCTACCCTAAGATCTTCTGACCTGTAGTTGGGATTAGGCGGAAGGGGGAGAGCTGACACAGTGACCATTATCCCCACTGGTTTTAGGGCAATCTCTCAGGCTGCTTTATCAGCCACACGGTTTCCCACTGCTTCGATTGAGTTTCCTTGTAGGTGATGTTGGCAGTGGATTATGGCAACCTTCTTAGGGAGCCATATGGCCTCTAAATCTAGTATTTGGGGAACATTTTTTATAGTCCTTCCCCCCACAGTCAAGAGTCCCCGTTCTTGGTAGATAAGCCCATGAACATGAGCAGTGGCAAAGGCATAGCAGTTGTCTGTATAGATGTTAACAACCTTGCCTTTGCTTAATTTTAGAGCCTGATTCAGTGCTACCAGTTCTGATTTCTGGGCAGAAGCTCCTTGGCCTAGGGGCTCAGCCCATCAGGTTCCATTGGCATCTACCATGGCTGTCCCCACATACCTGGTTCGATCGAGCATAAAGCTGCTGCCATCGGTGAAGGTCTCATCAGGTTCCTTCCATGGAACATCAGTGAGGTCCAGTCAGATTCCTTGTAGGGAGGTAGTAACTTCCAGACAGTCATGTAGAGGCTGTTCTGGGTCATCATCAGGTAGGAGGGTTGCCAGGTTCAGAGCCTTTGTTTTTAGGAACTGTAGTCAGTGTTGGTCAAGGAGTTGAACTTGGTACTGAGTGATGTGGGCATTAGAGAATCATCGCCCAGGAGCACTGCAAAAGAGGGCTTCCACTGAGTGTGGGGCAGTTATCTTTAATTCTTGGCCCAAAGTCAGCTTGTCAGCTTCCTTTACCAAGATAGCAGTGGCTGCCACAGTTCTGAGACACGTGGGCCACCCAGTGGCTACTGGGTCCAGTATTTTGGACAAATAGGCTACAGGTCGTCTCCAGGGGCCCAAGGTCTGAGTTAGGACTCCTTTGGTGATACCTCAAACCTCATCAACAAAGAGATGGAAAGGTTTAGACATGTCTGGCAGGGCTAGGGCAGGGGCTGAGACTAGCTATTTTTTTGAGCTTCTCAAAGGCTTCCTGTTCCACTTTAGTCCATTCCAGGGCCATGGGTCCCCCTCTTGTATAGGCGTAAAGGGGTTTTGCTGTTTCAGCAAACCTAGGAATCCACAGCCTGCAGTATCCTGCAGCCCCCAGAAACTCACAGATCTGCTTTCTCATGGTTGGTGGAGGGATTTGCAGGACCGCTTGTATTCTTCAACTGGAGAGGGCTCGAGTTCCTTTAGTGAGGTTATACCTAAGGTATACAGCCTGAAAGGTGCATAGCTGAGCCTTCTTAGCTGAGACCCGGTACCCCAGTCTCTGTAATTCTCCAAGTAACCCTCCTGTGGCTGCAAAGCATTCTTCTACTGAGCTGGCTGCTAATAGGAGGTCATCAACATACTGAAGGAGAGTCACCTGGGGGTACTGAAGTCTGAACTCCTGGAGGTCAGCACTTAGAGCTTCATCAAACAAGGTGGGGGAATTTTTGAACCCTTGGGGCAATCGAATCCACATAAGTTGTCCTGTGTACCCTCCCTCCGGGTCCATCCACTCAAAGGCAAAAATAGGCTGACTCACCTCTGCTAGAGGAAGGCTAAAGTAAACATCTTTGAGATCAAGAATTGTTTATACCTGGTGTCCAGAAGGCAGAAGACTGAGGAGAGTGTGCAGATTTGCACCGTTGGATGGCTTGTCTCAGTCTGTTTGTTGACTTTACTCAGGTCCTGAACAGGTCTGTAGTCCAAAGTTCCCAGCTTTTTTTTTTTTTTTTTTTTTTTTGGTACCGGGGATTGAACCCACGGGTGTTCTACCTCTGAGCTACACCCCCACCCCTATTTTTTATACTTTATTTTGAAACTGGGTCTCACGAAGTTGCAGAGGGCCTCACTAAGTAGCTGAGACTGGCCGCGAACCCGGATCCTCCGGTCTCAGCCTCCCAAGTACTGGGATTACAAGCGTGCGCCACCACGCTCGGTGTTCCCAACTTTTGGACTGGTAGAAGAGGAGTGTTCCACAGGGATTGGCAAGGTACAAGGATCCCTGCTTCCCAGAGTCATTGGATATGGACTGCAATCCCCCTTTTTGCCTCCAAGCTCATCGAGTACTGTTTTACTCGAATGGGGGTGGCTTGGCTGCTCAGCTGTACAATGATTGGAGGCCAGTGGGCCGCCAAATCTGGTGGATTTGACTCGGCCCACACTTGTGGATACCACTCCTGGAAGGCTTGTAAATAAGGAGAGTCAACTGGGTTCTTTTGAGGACTTGGCAACCACATGTATTCTTTAGAAAGGGGACAAGTGACCAGGAGGGCTACTGGGCGGTCTGTGCTATGGTCATAAGTTAACAATGCCTGACCTGCTTGAAAGGAGATATTGCTTATAGTTTTGAGATTAAGTCTCTCCCCAGCAAGGGGTAGGGGCAGTCCTGAACCACCAGAAAGGAATGGGAAATTGTCCCTTTTCCTAGATTTGCTATTCGACCCTCCATCCAGAGGTAGGCTTCCGTTTTACCAGTGGCTCCTTGTATATAAGTTTTCTTGGCTGTGGTTGAGCCTACCGGGCTTTTGAGAACTGAAAAAGTGGCTCCAGTGTTAACCAGAAAGTCTATGTCTTTGTCCCTGACTTTTAAGGTTACCATGGGCTCTTGGGGGCTTAAAGGAATAGAGCCCCAGCCCCATCATTGCTCTCCCAGGTGATGGACTGCTTGGTCGGTTTTTCTGTTGGGGCATTCATTTTTCCAATGTCCTTTTTCCTTACAGTAGGCGCATTGATCTTTGTCAAGGGGTTGTTGAGCCCTGGGGCCAGAGGGCCACTTAGTAGGATGCTCTCTGGCTTGTGACCCTTCAATTGCTGTCACTAATATTTTGGAGATCTTTTTAGTTTGTCTCTCATCTGGACTCTTCCTATTATTGTAGACCTTTGGGGTGATCTCTACTAGCTCAGAGATGAGCTTACCCTCAAACCCTTCCTGTCTCTGTAACTTCCTCCTAATATTGGGGGCCGACTGAGATACAAAAGCGATATTTAGGGCATGCCTGTTTATGGGATCCTCCGGGTTAATTAGAGTGTATTCCCGATAAGCCTCCATGAGGCGCTCTAGGAAAGCTGAAGGGGTCTCATTTGGCCCCTGCATTACCTTGCTTACCTTGGAAAGGTTGGTAGGCTTTCTGGCTGCCACCCTGAGGCCTGCCAGGAGAGTCCAGCGATAGGTTAGGAGAGCCTCTTTACCTGCAGTGTTGGGGTCCCATTTGGGGCATGTGGAAGGGAAGATATGTTCTATATGGTCTGGACCCTCAGAAGACTGTCCATCCAGCCCCTCCACAGTCTTGGCTGCCACCCTTTTTTATTCAATCTCTCTCTTCAGTGGTAAAGAGAGTCTGGAGGAGCTGCTGGCAGTCATCCCATGTGGGCTTGTGGGTGTAAAACACAGTCTCGAGGAGGGAGATGAGACCTTGGGGTTTTTCAGAGAAAGAAGGGTTTTGGGTCTTCCAGTTATAGAGGTCAGAGGTGGAAAAAGGGACATAGACCATAAATGGTGCTTCCTGGGTGCCAGCCACTGGGGGTACCTGCCAGAGAGGGAGAAGAGGGACTGAAGTATCAGGAGCCCCCTATCTCCCACAGGTTAGGCCCTGGCAGGTGTGTGGTGGGCTGAAACTAGTTTCTGCATTGGCATTTTCAGGAGCTGTATTGGGTAAAGGGTAAGGAGGAGGAGGAGGAGGTGGCGATAAAGGTGGCTTGTCTTCGGTTTCTTGAAGAATCGGCTTCGTTGGTTTAGTGGGGGCCTTTTGAGCTACTAGTTAGTGGAAGGAGAAAAAGGGTTAGAGGGAAGAGACTTCAAAAGGGTCCATACGCATTGCTTTAGCCACCGAGGTTTCTCCTGCACTAGTTCCTCCCAGACAAGAATGTATATTATTTGGTCTGGGTGGCCGGGTTTTCCAAAGATTACTTCATGCACGCTAAAAATGATCTGGATGCTGAAGGTCCCCTCTGCTGGCCACCCGACATTAAAGGTGGGCCAGTCTAGCTCACACAGCCTCTGCAGAAGGTGCGGGCTCACGGTTTCATCATAATCGGCCACCTTCTGTTGGAAAGACTTAAAATGGTTAAGGACATGCTGGAGGGGAGTGGGACTAGAGGTAGTTTGTCCCATCGTGCAGGAGAGGTTTTTAGATAGATGCAAAGTGAGAGATCTAATGGGCACACACACGTACACACACACACGTACGTACACACACAGGGGTCAGACTAAGATTAGACAAAAGAAAGTTCACTGGCTTTTTTGAACAGACAGATTCCAGATGGGCTGGGGATGTCTCCCCTAGACCCCGGCCTGGGAAGCATGTGTCATGTCTGACATCCACCAAGGCCTTTCCAGTTCCCAGGGCACCCAGACTTAATGTACCTCTGGAGGTTCTGGATCCAGGCGACTCTCGGGACTTCCAGCAGAGCATTGGTAAGACAGAGAACAGGGAAGGTCCGTTCAGTTTGCAACTCCAGGGTCGAGGAATGTCTCTCAATGGCCACCCCTTAGAGAGATAATCTGTTGGGTTCACTGTCCTCTGCCCTCCAAGGCAGAGCCAAGGGTCTTCTCAGGATCCCGGACGAGAACCCCAAATGTTGTAGGGGAGCCACTGAGAGAGACCACTCAAAGCTCATGTCCAAATCAAAGAGTCATTTATTCATGGCTGCAGGCTGTCTCCCCCAAACAGGAGGCAGCCCTGTTCAACAGGTGTAAGGAGGTTATATAGCCCAAATCACAGAATTGCATTAGCTGCAGGTGGGGTTGAGCAAAATGATTGCAGACATTAAATCTGGCAGTTACAAGGGTTATCTATCCCTGAAATCTGGGATAATTAGGAGGTCTGGTATTTGCCTAGAGGTCATATTGGTATTTACCTAGAGGTCACATTCCAGGAACTATAGGTTGGTTTTTTTTTTCTTCTGGGGACTTTCCATTTGCTTAGTCATTTAACCTAAAATGGGGTGGGTTTTACAAAATGGAGTCAGTCAAGTTATCTCAATCATCATCAACATCAATCATTATTATTGTTATTCGTGATACTGGGGATTGAACTCAGGGTGGGGTTCTACCTCTGAGCAACACTCTCAGCTCTATTTTATTTTGAAACAGGATCTTACTAAGTTGTTGAGGCTGATCTCAAACTTGTAATCCTTCTGACTCAGCTTCTCACATAATGGAATTATAGATATGTGCCACCATGCTGGGTTTACAAAGTTTTCTTTAAAAGAAGAAGCCTGAGACCCCTAAAGCTCTTCTCACTCCCTCTTCCTTGGGATGTGAATGCTGCTCTATTATTTACTTTTCTGAATAAATATTGCTTTCCTAAATAAGTCTCTACTTGTGCCTCTTTGACATGCCCTGAAATTCCTTTCTGTGATGTAAGTTGAGAACCTGGCAGGGCTGAATTGAGGTTCCCTTCTCCCTGTTGGGGACCTCCTTTGACTTTATTCATTGATACCCTGAGTCAAGCTACTTTTAATCTTCTTTTTGACTAGGCCTCACCCTTAAGCTCTGCTCTTGGTTTTCTTGGCCCAGTTTTAGTAAAAATCCTATTGAGGTTTGTTATGGTGGGAGCGGTGCTGTGGGCTCTTCCTTCAATTCAGATCAGATTGTCTGAAGAGAAGAATTAAAACCAACAGGCAGCTCGGTTGCAGCTTTAACAAAATTTTATTACAAAGTCAGTAGGAAATAGAAAAAGAGAAGAGAAAAAGCAGCGTGCCTGGAAGACACGCTGGAGAGCCCGAAAGTGGAACTCTGCCCCTCCCTCCAACCCTGGCCCCTTAAATACAATTTTCACATTGGTATGGTTTTATCAGTGTTACCAAGGCAATGAGCTACTAACTTATTTCCTAGCCATAACTTATTCCTTAGGCAGGTGGTGCCTTCTAGTCTACTAAGTGCACTTACTAAGCACAGAGGTCACTAATCTACCTTGTTTTACCCCTATTGTATTGGGCTGTATTGGTTGTCTATCAACTATGGGCACTTTGATGTAATGCATGGAGTCTGCCATTCTCATACTGAGGCCAAGTCACAAAGAATAGGAGGGAAACAGAGGCATTGATTACAGCCAGTGTGGCTGTGCACTATGATCTTAGGGCTAAAGCCTTAACTGTCTCTATAGTGCTTTTAAGTCTCTACATGCTTCTAAGGCTAGAGGCTTCAATTGTCTTTACATTCTTACTATGGGTTAATCATTTGGACAAAGGGGCAGAAGAAGAAGAAGGGAGGGGGAACTCTTGGAATGTAACAAGCAGAGCTATGGCTTCTCCCTGCCTGAATGACTGCCTTTTCCATTGTACTAGAAATTAGTATCAGAGCAATTTTCCAATACCGGCACAAGGTTGAGTCAATTTAGCAAAATAATCCCCACCCTTTGTATCTAATCACCCTAAAGGGTCAAATTCCTCTTCCCTCCCCCCTATCTTATCACCCTAGCTTGTCTTCAGCAAGAATCCTGTTAAGTCAATCTAACACATTTGATGTTTCCTCTTAGTAATTTTCCATTCACAGAACCCTAATCTGGTCCTGGGCTATAAATCCCCCCTTTTCCTTGCTTTTGGAATGGAATTCAGTTCCAAACTGAGTTTTCTTTCCCCCTATTTCAATAGTTTCTGAATAAAATTTGCCTTTACTGCTTTAACTACTATCTCACTCTGGTTGTGTTTGACAATAAATATTACACTCTGTTCTGCCTAACAGAGTTGAACTGATTTATCCCTTATTGGTGGGGCGGAATAGTTTTGCCTGCATTTGCAATTCAATTCCTTCATTCCATAGAAATTTGTGCCTTTTAACTGTTAAACCAGTGATAATTTCTACCTGGTTACTTCACTGAACACAGAAAATTTTTAACTCATGTTCATTTTTATACCCATATGAGTCAGAATTCTACATTTTCCAGAAAATTCACATTTAATGGTTTTGGAGGTACCATTGAGATGCCCAGTGGACTCACCTACCAGAGTCAGGTAACCTTCATAGAGAAATGCATTTCATGGGCAACCTGAGTTTGAGTGGGTCTTTCCTTGGCTCACAGACATGAATCTAAAGTGGCAGTAGAAACCCCAGTGGAGCCAGGGAGGTGTTCTAGGGGAAGGGTGGGGAGAGAGAATCAATGAAGGAATCACTTCCATTGACATTATGTACATATGTGAGAATACCAATGCCAATCTCAATATCCTGAATGGGGAAGCAGGGAAGAGGAGCCGGGAGAAAGCTCACCAACTGTTGTGTGCATGTATGTCACTATCACTATGAACTACATTATGATGTGAGACTATAATGCACCAATAAAAATATAAAGTGGCAGTAGAATGTTGCTCCTCTCTATTTACCTCATTTTTGTTCCCCCCATACTAATTTTATGTTTTATGTTTGGCTCTATTTGTGGCCAATGACTTAGTCCCATTGCTGGAAGTAATGACTGGGAATTTGGTTTTATGATCTGATTATTCAGTGATGTCTGTAATGGATTAATGGTTTGCAGAGCAGGTGAGAGATAAAGGAGAATTTGGTGTGCTAGTTTTTTTTTCCATTTGTCTGTTTTCTATTTTGAGTTTTTGTAGAAACCAACTTAGAAATGTTTTAAGAATCAAGCTGGACGTGGTGATGTACACCTGTAATCCCAGTACTAGGGAGGCTGAGACAGGAGGATATCACATGTTTGAAGCCAACCTTGGCAACTTAGTGAGACCTTTTTTCAAAGTGAAAAATAAAATAGGGCTGGGGATGTGGCTCAGAGGTAGAACACCCCTGGGTTCAATCCCCAGTACCAAAAAAAAAAAAAATAAAGTTCACATAATACATAATTCAGGTAAATCTTTGGCAAATGAAACAAGCTTAATATTATTGAGTTAATAAAATAGCTATATCATATTTGATTTACTAGAATATGAGAATAATTTAAGTATGGATTTTATTCTACTCAGATGTGTTCTTTCTTTTTTAATTTTTTTTTTTTTTGCAGTACTGGGGATTGAACCAAGGGGCACTCTACTATTGAGCTATATCCCAGCCCTTGTTATTTTTTATTTTGAGACAGGGTCTCACCAAGTTGCCCAAACTGGCCTCAAACCTGCAGTCCTCCTGTCTCAGGCTTCTAAGTCCTGGGATTACAGGCATGTGCCACCACGCCCAGCCCTAATCTTAAATAGGTTTCTCAATCGAATAAACTTGACTACTACTTAATGTTTAGGATTATGAAAAATGTAGTTTGTGCTCCTGCAGATAGAATCATTTTTCTGATCAACTTTTTTTTAGCAGAAATTATGCTTTGCCATATGTCAGCTTGAAGACACTTTCTAAAATCTATAGGTAACTTAAAACCTTAGACTGGCACTATGTTGATTTAATGAATGGACACTCATTAGATTGACAGTAAGATGGAATCCTAGGATAGTAAGAGAGAACACTGAAATACCAATTACTAACCCTAACTTCAAGTTTATATATTTTTGCTTCTCATTTTTATGCGGCTATCTCTTTGAGACTGTAATGAATGTGCTCATTTATGCCACTTTGAGAAGTAGATGTGAATGATGTGGGTAGCTGAGGAAAGCTGTGTTGTGTGTATTTACAAGCTCTGCTAGTCTCCTGCAAAATGCAGATGTATGTCAGTGCACATTTACGCACTCTCCAGTTTTCTCCGTGAAATTGAAGTTAGTTACTTTGGATAAAAGTTATAATGAATATGTGGTTTAGACTATATTTAGGAGCCATCATTTCAGAGAAATACAGCTGTGTACTTCTATTTTTTGAGGAAAATTGAAAGTAATTTTGGTCTCTAAACCCCTTTGTGCTCTTCAAGATTATTGAGAACCCCAAAGAACTAAAACTACTTTTGAGTTTTCCCAAAGGGCCCCTATAAAATCACAAAGATTTGGTCTTTCATCTTACAAAGTGAAAGGTGCTAGAAATAATTAGATTTGTTAAATATGTTATTATTGACGAGTCACATAGAAAGAGTTATCAAATCTAATGAAAGGCAGTTTTCCCTAGTTTAAATGTGTTTGAGAAAAATCTTGTAAACAGAAAATTTCAAAAATTGAATTCAATATGTGACATTGCTAGAGATATGTCAATGCTCTCATAGCCTGAGTTGTGTTTCTATTTATCAAAGCCCTGGTTCTGTTTTGCCTGATATTAGACAACAGTATATTGTTGTCAGCAGTTTTAATTTCAGTTATTATTTTTTGTATGTTAGCTTCATTGAGATATAATTCACACACCACACAATTTAATCATTTAAAGTATGCAATTAGTGGTTTCAGTATAGTCACAGAGTTGTGCAATCATCACTACAATCAATTTTAGAACCTATTGATCACCTCAAAAAGAAATCCTGCACTCATTAGCAGTCATTCTTCATTGTCCACTAACCATCAAGACAGAGCTGCCTATTTGGGACATTTCATACAAATAGAATCATACTATATGTGATCTTTTGTTACTGACTGCTTTCCCTTAGCACAGCATTTCAAGGATCCATGTTGTAAGCCAGGTGTAGTGGCACATGCCTGTAATCCCAGTACTTGGGAGGCTGAGACAGGAGGATTGCAGGTTCGAGGACAACCTCAGCAAGTAGTGAGACTCTCATCAACCTAATGAGATCTTGTTTCAAAACAAAATAAAATAGGGCTGGAGTTGTAGCTTGGATGTAGAATGCCCATAGGTTCGATCCCCAGTACCAAAAAAAAAAGAAAAAGAATTCATATTGTGCCATGTTTCAGTACTTCATTCCTTGTTATTGTCAAATGTTATTCCACTGTATGGATATAGTACATTTTACTTATCATTTATCAGTTGACAAACATTTGGGTTGTTTCCACTATTTTGGCTATAATGAATACCATCACTATAGAAATTCATTTTTAAGTTAACGTGTGGACACACGTTTTCATTTCTCTTGGGCATATACCAACAAATAGATTTGCTAGGGCATATGATAAGTCTCTGTTTAACTATTTTATATCAATTTTTTGTTTATTTATGAACTGTTTTCCAAAGTGGCTATACCAATTTGGTTTCCTGCCAGCGGTGTACAATGGTTTTGATTTCTCTACACCTTTGCCAACACTTCTTATTATCTGTCTTTTTTATTTTAGACACTCTAATGAAAATGAAGTGGTATCATCTTATCATGTCAAACACGTTTTTATGTGTGTATTCGATATTTGTATAACTTTTTGGAGAAATGTTAATTAAATTCTGTGTCCATTTTGTAGTTGAGTTGTCTGTCATTTTAATATTATGTTGTAAGACTTTATATGTTCAAAAAACAATTCTCTCATCAAATATTGCAAATATTTTCTCGCATTGTGTGGGCTTTTTTTTCACTTTCCTTTTTTTTCTGCAGTACCGAGGATGGAACCCAGGGGCATTCTGCCTCTGAGCTACACCCCCAACCCTACTTTTTATTCTTTCTTTGGAAACTGTTGTAGAGGGCCTCACTAAGTAGCTGAGGCTGGCCATGAACCTGGATCCTCCTGTCTCAGCCTCACAAGTACTGGGATTAAAGTGTGTGCCATAATGCCCAGCTTTTTTCACTTTCTTAATGATGTCCTTTGAAGTACAATTGTGGGGAAGTCTAAATTATCTACTTTTTATTTTGCTACTTGTGTTTTTTGTGTCATACCTAAGAAGGCCCAAGGTCTAAAAGGATTTACCCACTATATTTTGTTGTAACAGCTTTATTGCTTTTGTTCTTATATTTATGGTTCTGATAATGCTCATTTTATCAATAGGACCATGTGCTTTTTCTTTTTTTTTTTGCAGAACTGGGGATTGAACCCAGGGTCATTCTACCTCTGAGCTACATCCCCAGCCCTATTTTTTATTCTTTATTTTGAAACAGGGTCTCACTAAGTTGTGGAGGGCCTAACTAAGTAGCTGAGGCTGGCTGCGAACCTGTGATCCTCCTGTCTCAGCCTCCCAAGTACTGGGATTATAAGCGTGAGCCACCACGCCTGGCTAGGACCATGTACTTTTAAGAAACTAAGGTTTTAGACTTCATGAGAACAATGCTCACAAAGTCCTATTGGGTAAACTGGCCTGATACCTGGCTTTTAGAGTTCCCAGCCTTCCAGATTAGTACTAAAGGTATTTTCTGGCAGGTCTAGGAATCTCTGAATATTTATGGGATCCAAAGAAGAAAACAAGTCACCCAAATTTATAGGAATGTTCCAAGAGTGTTCTACCTCTGAGCTATATCCTCAGTCCTTTTTCATTTTTATTTTGAGACAGAGTCTTGCTAAACTGCCCAGGCTGTCCTCAAACTTGCAATCTTCTTGCCTCAGCCTCCTAGTAGCTAGCAAATAAAAAAAAAAATTTTTTTTTTTGGCTACTGGTGATTGAACCCAGGAGCAGGGGCATTTTACCTCGGCACTACATCCCCAGCCCTATTTTATTTTGTATTTTGTAACAGGGTCTCCCTAAGTTGCTGAGGATCTTGCTAAGTTAGTGATGCTGGCCTTGAACTTATGATCTCCTACCTCAGCTTCCCAAATACTGGGATTACAGGTGTGTGCCACCATGCTTGCCTCAAACAACAGACTCAAAAATACATTTTGAGATATATTTTTTGTATTTTATTTATTTATTTTTATTGGTGCACTGTAATCATACATCTTGATGAGGTTCAGGGTGGTAGAGGTATACATGCACATATCACTCATTTAGCCCTCCCCCAATTCTCACCCCTTTCCTTCTCCCTTCCCTTCTTCTCGTGCTCAGCATAGTGATTGACTTTGATAAGTTTGTGTATGTACATCATGTGCAGTAGGGTGCTTCCCTCTTCCCCCTCCCATCTCCCTCACTTACTCATCTACTGTTTCTCTTTCTTTGTCTGGAGTCCCTCCTATGTCCCATTTTCCAGCAATGCAAACTTAAAGAAATCTATACAGTAAAGTAATATCCTTGTTGTACTTATGTTAATAATCATGCCAGATCTACTAATACCAATCTTATTTTGTGATCCAAGAATATTCTTTTTTTTTTTTTTGCAGTACTGAGGATTGAACCTAGGGGCATTCTATCTGTGAGCTACACCCCCAGTCCTATTTTTTTATTCTTTTTTTGAAACAGGGTCTCACTAAATTGCAGAGGACCTCACTAAGTAGCTGAGGCTGGCCGCGAACCCGGATCCTCCGGTCTCAGCCTCCCAAGTACTGGGATTACAAGCATGCACCACCACGACCAGCTAAGAATAATCTTTTGAGATTATTTTTATCAAAGGAGAGACTGTAGAAAACAATATGTTTCAATGGAAAACTATACTTTATCTACATATAGCAAATCCTTCTGCATTACCATATTCTAGCCTTTTATAATTTTTTAGCTGTTTTACAACTCTTTGTAAATTGATAGATATACACATTCTGTCTTGTCTGATTTGGTTTCAATTGACTTCCTTTCCTCCCTTTTCAGAGAAAAATCACTTTTGCCCCCATTAATAAATTTATTCCTTTACTCCATATACCTTTTGACTTTTCCTTGGGAACAGTATGATATATGCTTAATTCTGCAACTAAGTAAGTAAAATACTTAACAATGTTCTTTTGTTATGTGTATCAGTCATGATTTTACTTTTTCTCCCAAAAGTATCTTTTTAACAATATATTTCAAAGTAAAATGGAGATGAAATAAGATAAGAGAGAAAAGGATTAAAAAAATGTACAGGCTTTGAATGTACCTCATTTGGACTGTTTATAGACAATAAAACAAAGTCTCAGAGACAGTGAGTTGCCCAAAGTCACAAAGCCAGAAAACAGGAGTGAGATAGGGTAACCAATGGAAAAATAAGTTAAAATGATAAAAAGAAGGTGAATAAATACTTAATTCATAATGGCCTCAAATCCACAAATTAAAAAAAGACTTTGTTGTTGTTGTTCTGGGGGTTGAACCCAGCACCTTTTTTTTTTTTTTTTTGAGACAGGGTATTATTGCTAAGTTTCCCAGGTTGGTCTGGAATTTGCAGTCCTCTGTAGCAGGCTCCTGAGTATCTGGTATTACAGGTGTGCACCACCTTGTCCAGAAAAAAACTATCTTTTCTTATCTAAGACAGGAATAAAAACATAAAAGTATGATGCTTTCCAGTGCAGGAGAGTAGGTACATTCCTGCTTTGACTTAAATACAAGTATTCTTTAATCAAGCCTTTCTACTAGGTATTTAATCAGTGAAATACTTACAAAGTATGTGATAATACAGGTTCAAGAATGTTGATTTCCAATCAGGCATCGTGGTGAATGCTTGTAATTTCAGCTACTCTGGAGGCTGAGATAAGAGGATCGCATTTTCAAGGCTAGCCTGAGCAACATGGCAAAACCTGTCTCAAAAAAAATTTTTTAAAGAATGTTTATTTCTAAAACTATTACAATAGAAAGCTTGAGAACACCCTAAATATCCAATAATAAGGTATTGCTGGGAGAGGGGACAAGATGGCATCAGAGTAAGGACACCAAGAGGAGCCTGTCTCTAAATTGTCTTGGGTGCTCCAAACTGAACAGCCATACACATCCCACACGACATTCGTGGGGGATAGGAATTAAAGACAGTAACATTTAAGAATACACAGAAGTCCATCGATTGACATCCAGACCGAAAAAGGGTAAAAAAAAGGGGGGGCAACCAACCAGAAACGGGAGAACAGTAGCCCCATCCCGGACTGGGTCGCTGGACCTGCAGGAACCCTCAGAAGACCCAGAAAATCGTATAACCAGCAACCTGAGGCCTTTTTCACAGACATCAGGATCACCAACCACAAAATCCAACAGCCCCAGGACAAAAGGATGGAGAAGGAAGACTGCCATCTACCTCCATCGCAATCCACGGGTCCCCCACACACGCGGCAGGAGAGGTGAGTGCTGCAGCCTCACAGAATAACTGAAAAGAGCCCCCCCCCAGAAAAAAAGAGAGGATGAGGACACAAACAGTCTGTGGCTGTAGCCACACAGGAAAATCTGAGCAATAGAACACGTCTGAAAGCTGCAGACTAACACAGCACTCTCTGGGGAGCGTGGCGTCCCCACCTCCGCATAGGACGCCCCAGAGGGACTCAGCAGCAAGCAGAAGCGGGAAGCTGAAAACATCAGTGCTCCCCACCTGCAACCCAGAAAACCCAGGAAGGTTTCGCCCCAAATGGGAAGAGAGGGCTGGCCTTGCTGCCCAGCACCCAGGCGGAGGGAAAGAGGGGCAACAGCAGTAGAGGGCTGCGGCCTTCCCCCTCCTGCTCAGTACCCAGCCACAGGGTGCATCCACCTAAACAGACAGACCCAAAGGGACTCGGGAACGGGACGCCAGAGTTCCCCGCCTGAGCTAAAGTGGAGAGAAAAGTGGGTCACGCACGGGCTGCAGAGCATGCTTCCCTGTCTGCGCCAAGGATAGCCCTGGAGGGACTCCACTGGCAAAAGCTGAAAGCCCCAGCGTCCAGGCATACAACCCGGAAAGCCTGGATAGGTTTCGTCCCAAACGGGAAGAGAGTGCTGGCCTTGCTGCCCAGCACCCAGGGGGAGGGAAAGAGGGGCACCAGCAGTAGAGAACCGTGGCCTTCCCCCCACCCTTCAGTACCATGCCGCAGGGTGCATCCACCTAAACAGACAGACTCAAAGGGACTCGGGAACGGGATGCCAGAGCTCCCCACCTGAACTAAAGCGGAGAGAAAAGTGGGTCGCGCACAGGCTGCAGAGCATGCTTCCCCATCTGTGCTGGGGACAGCCCCGGAGGGACCCCACTGGCAAAAGCTGAAAGCCCCAGCGTCCAGGCTTACAACCCGGAAAGCCCGGGGAAGTCCTACTGTAAACGGGAGGGGAGTGCTGGTGTGCCACTGGCTTGCACCCAGCTGCAGGGGGTCCCCACCCAAACAGACAGGCCCAAAGGGACTTGGGAACTGGACTCCAGAGTTCCCCGCTTGAACTAAAGAGGAGAGAAAAGTGGGTCGCGCGCGGGCTGCAGAGCTCGCTTCCCTGCCTGTGCCAGGGACAGCCCTGAAGGGACTCTGCGACAAGCAGAGAGGGGACAAACAGGTCCACGGACCTGGACACCTGGATCTCATCAACAACTCCATTGCAGCAGACAGAAGGGAACCTAGTGTAATTGCAACCCAGTACCAACAATCTACTGGCAGAACAACAGTGGAGTGATATGGGACACAGATATTGAAGAATATATTGATAAACACACAATAGAGAGCTAAGAATAACCACACAGGAGAGGCTAGCCACCTTCAAGACACACCTAGCAATAAATATCTACATCCAGAAGAGGTGACTATATAGGGAGGGTGATTAGGCACAGGAAACCTACAGACTGAGAGAGAGATACCAAAAGCAACAAAGATATAAACTTAAGAAACCTGAAATCATGGGAAGGAGGAACAACAAAGAAACAATGAGCCCCCACAACTCCACAACAATAGAACCCATTACCACAGAAATTCAGGGATTGCCAGAAGGACAATTCAGAACTTTAGTAG